>APFE031197386.1:2110-14553 GCA_000404065.3 Pinus taeda
AATAATAACAGGGCATCAGGCTAATTGTTGTCAAGGTGGAGATTGTTGAGATTTTCTGTTTGGAGTAAGATAGGCAAAATCTCAGCTGATGACAACAATAGGAATCTGTTCCTATATTAGCTCTAGGTTGTTGGGAGATGATTAATGCCTCCTATATTTGATGTGAGTGAGTTAATGAGGTTGTTAGATTCTCTTTGCTATATAATAGGCAACCATTCGGATTTTTTCTATGAGAGTGAGAGTTTTGTGAGGATTTCATTATGTAATCTCCTGTTTTGATTAATAAATTGCCGATGCCTATGTTGTGTGGACGTAGCCCAGATTGGTTGGGTGAACCACGTTAAATTCTTGTGTCTTATGTGCTTGATTAGTCTGCTGTTTATTTTGTTTAAATTTCCGCTGTGCATCTGATCTCCAACAAGAGCAAGTGTGATGAAAAGTCTTCGCAGTAGTTTCTTTGACTAGACGACCAGGCCATTTCGTTTCAAAGTCTTCCAAGTGTTGTATTCAAGGAACGAAAAAACCTTCATAAATTGCAATCCTGTTTCAAAGTCTTCAAGGTTTTTTCTTTAAGAAATAACGAAGGGGGGGATTCCTTTTTAAAAGCAGAGGGAAAAGCTTATTTGTTTTCTTCCTATTTGGAAATTTCTCCAAAAGAATTATTTAAAAAATAAAAATTGTTTAACTTAAGGAGAATTCAAGTATTTAAACTTGAATTGAATTTGTTATACATAAATGGGGTAATATATTATTTCCGAGGGATTTTGTTTTTTAGCTGCGAGTCCAGAGAGACTCAGAAAGGAAAGCTTATTTGTTTTCTTCATATTTGGAAATTTCTCCAAAATAATTATTTAAAAAATAAATAATGTTTAACTTAAGGAGAATATAAGTATTTAAACTTGAATTTGTTATACATAAATTGGGTGATGTATTATTTTCGAGAGATTTCGTTTTTTTGGCTGAGAATAAAGAGAGCCTAAAAAGGAAAATTTTTGATTTTTTTCGTTTTTAAAAAGAGTTTAAAAAAGGCACATATTTATATTAGAAAAAAATGGTTTTTTCATCTCTTTGCACAAACACTTAGTTTGTTTGGCAAAAACTATGAATTCTAGTCTTTAGGGATGAATTTGTTTTCAAGCCCAAGATTATTGGGATACAATTCAAAGTGTGTATATAGATCCGATCAAGGAAGCATTGGTATCCATGACTAATAATTGAAGGGCTACATCTATTGAACTGAGAAAGAAAGAACACAAAGCCAAATGTTGAATCCAAAATTCAATTCATGACTTTATCTTGGACAAGATAATCAATGCATCAACAAAAAAATAATCTTGGGATATTTTGCAAGTTACATACCAGGTAATGATACAATGAAGATTGTTAAATTGTAAACATTGCAAGCTTCATTCAAAACCGTAAAGATGATTGGCACAAAGAATGTTGATCATTTCATGACCAGAATCATGGGCATTGTCAATTAGATGAAAATTATTGGTGAAACTATCACTGGTCAAAGATTAGTTGAAAAAGTCATCTGAAGCCTACCAAAAAAATATGACATGGTTGTAACAACTATTCTACAATCCAAAGATCTTTCAATTCTCTAAGTAGAATAATTGACTAGATCACTTTTGTCATATGAAACAGGGCTTAATCTAGGAGAAGGTTTCGTGAAGCAATATTTCCAAGCACAAATCTCTCTTGGAAGAGATAGAGGCAACAAAAAATGAGGTAGAGGTAGAGGAAGATTAGAACATCATCATGCAATAGAGCAGTTGAAACCTTCACAAAACCAAACATAGAGAGGCATAATATGGAGAAAATCTAATGTCCTATGCTATTACTACAAGAAATTTTGACATTATGAACATGAATGCAAAAAGAATTAGTCAAATATAAAAAGAACCAATGTCCATCTCTCCAACAATCAAGGAGAATCCTCTAAGATCATGTTTCCTTATTGCCATCTTTCTGAAGGCAGTCACAACGAGGACCTTTGGTTAGTGGACATTAGTTGCAACAACCATATGATAGGTAACAAAAATCTACTTTCATGCATTGATGCTTCCATAACATCTGAAATTATTCTTAAAGACCATTCCCATATTAAAGTTGAAGGAAAAGGTACTATCCTTATTCTTACTAAACAAAATCAACAAAAATATATACCTGGCGTTTATTATGTTCCACATTTAAAGCATAATATCCTTAGTGTAGGTCAATTGATGGAACATAGTTATGATGTAATATTCCATGGGACCACATGTTACATCTATGAAAAATATCCCAATAGATGACTGATAGAAAAGGTTGAAAAAATGAAGAATAAGATGTTTCTATGGACTCTTAGAAGTCGAAATCTCTCTCAGTCATTTCCACACAATGTGTCAAGAATAGATGAGTCACGATTATGACATTCTTGGTATGGGCATATTCCCTTTAAGAGTCTAAGTCTTCTACATAAATATTTTACGCTCATTGGTATCCCCGTTGTGAATGAAAATATTGTAACTGTGAAATATGTATTCTAGCAAAAACATAAAATATATAGATTTCCCACATCTTCGACCAGAGCAAAAGAGCCTTTAGAACTATTTCATGTATATATATGTAGCCCCATGCAAAAACACTACATTGGTGGCAATATTTATTTTCTGACCTTCATTAATGATTAGAGCAGGGAGATATGGGTTTATTTTCTCAAAAATAAATCTAATACTTTCTCAAGATTCCAAGAGTTCAAAGTAGAAGTAGAAAAGAAAAGTGGAAATCCTTTAAAAGTACTGAGGTCAGATAGAGGAGGATAACACAATTCCAGTGACTTCAAAACATTTTGTCAACAAGTAATCATCATGCAGAACACAACAAGATAAACTCCACATTAGAATGGAGTAGCAGAAAGGAAAAACTAGTCAATCATTGTTATGGCCAGATGTATGCTTTGTGAGAATAATTTTTCCAATGATTATTGGGCTGAAGCAATTTCTATTGTGGTATTTGTTCTCAACACATCTCCAACAACTAGTGATCCAAGTGGCTTTAGAAATAGAAGTGGGCTTGAAAAAACTCAAAAATTGAATTCATCACATTGAACTAAAATAAAGACTAGATAATAGTTCTTGTCATCCTGATTCCAACGGTGTGAACGACACTCAAATCCGAGTTCATATATTCAATATATAGCCGGTCAAAGTTCCGGTAAAACTAGGCCAAGTGGCAATCAATAACGACGCAACAATTTGGCAAAGGGATGATACACGGAATCTAGCGTACAGAATGGGTGAATTTATCACCTCTTTAATTTTCCAAGTGACCCCTAAAAACTGGCAACGAAATATTGTCCATTATATATATATATATATATATATATATATATAAGAGAGAAGAGAGAGAGAGAGAGAGAGAGAGATAAGTTGGGGTTGCAAGCTTCCAGCCCCGCAATGACATTATTTAAATTAAAAAAATATCGGTCGGCGCCACAAAGACATGGACCCCACCTAACTATATAATGACACACATACAGAGGAGCTAGTAGGGGTTGAACACGCCCAACCCACATTGGCCTACTTGCCAACGGGCGGTTCCAAACTCAAACTATATCATAGCCGCCGAACTATATAGAATGTCGTTATTCAAAAACATTATGTCGTTAAAAAATGAAGAAATATGCACATGGAAGATTTTGAACCCAAGCATCCCACGCCATAGTTCCCAATGAAGCAATAATAATGAAAATTTGAAGAAAACAAAATTCTAGCAAAAATGTCGCACACTTAACCAAAAGAAAATATTAAAAGTGATTTGCAAGAAGTTTATGTTGAGAGTTCCCATTATTATTATGAAGATAATAGGTTTAAAATGCAGCGATTTCGATTTCACAACAAGACCATCAACAAAACCATTAATGGTTTGAAAGACCCCACCTCTGGTTTTCAAAATCAAAAGGGGGTCCGTCAATTAATCTATGTCATTCAATTTACACATGCGGTACTCAAATATCCAAATTAGAGGCCACCCTTGGTTAATATTTAGTGGAGAAGGGGTCCCTCATGCCATCAGATCTCGCTAGTCTTGGGCACATATCATTTGAGCTATTGATTGTTTGTCCAAGATAACCATCCTCAAAGACACATTGAGGTTCTAAAATTCGAGCAAGCACCACGACTCTACATTGCAGTATTCTCCCTGGAAACCATAAAAACCAAAACAAACCATAATTGTTCAGTCGACTCAGTGTTGGTTATGGTATTTAAGACCCACAAGTTCCACCCTTTAGTGCCTCAAAATCATTGGCTTGAAATGATTTAGAATAAAAGTTAGAATTAATCCACTGATATAATTTAGTCCAATGTACAATCTTGTTGCTGCTAAGATGACACTTTCAAGATTCAAATTAGATTGCTTTGTAAATTTACATTCATCTACACTTCTAACGGCGTATATTCGCGATAGATTGCTTTGTAAATTTACATTCATCTACACTTCTAACGGCGTATATTCGCGATAGATTGCTTTGTAAATTTACATTCATCTACACTTCTAACGGCGTATATTCACGATTCGAGGGAAAATGCTAGTATTTAAATGTTAAACGCCTTTTATGAAGTGCGAACTTAGTAATTGCGCATATAATAGTGGGGACACCACAGAACCTAGCTTGTCCAGTTGGATTAATATCAATTTATTTAAGTAATTCCTCATTTTTAGCCTATTATTAGTTATTCATCGTCAATCTATATATGTTCAACTCTCTTTATCTTTCTGTAGCGAGAGCATAATCGAGTCCCACAATAAATATTTTGGATGAACAAATTTAAGGGTACGTTTTATTGCTCTGTCTCTACACTTAGAAGTTCAAAAGAATATATATAGTTTAGACGCAAACTCTTGAAGGATATAATAGAGGAAATTTAGTAAATCGTTGATATTACAAGTTTAGTATTAAATATCTTATTAAATATATAATTATTTTTAAAAATGACAGAAAGTTAGAAAGTGTCATTTGGGAAATTGATATCTTTTCTATGCTAAAAGTAGCATTTAATTCTTTATAAATAATATGATAGAAATAAAAAGTCTAATATTTGTAGTGTAAGGGTTGGATAAAGCCATCATTTAACAATCAAAGTTTTTATTTTTTTTAAATATTTCAAACGACAATCCTACATGGCTTTAGAGACACAAGAGCCTTACACTTACTCCAAGCAACTACCTTCCACATCAACCTTCTTAACCAAAATATTGGTATGAAAATTTTCATTTATAAATGCTACAAACTTCCTTTCTTATATGTTTAGTTGGTATAATGGTGGGACGTTGCCCAATTCATCAAATGATGATGCATTCTCTTTAGAGGGAAGAGTATAGACAGTTAATAAGATTTTCCTACTTTGGGATTGGATCTACCTTTGTCTCCATAGTCGTTATGATTTTTGTTGAGTTTGTTTGCAAACTACAAAAGACTAGTTTGAGAAAATTATATGGGTAGAATGCTTTAGGAGTAATTGACTTCAACTTGGCACAAGTACAACAAGGTGAAGAAGATGATAGTGGAATTAGGCTCAAGAATCGAAATAGAGAGACGAGGTCACAGATATAACTTGTGTAGAGTAAGGGATGCAATGTGCTTGCATCCATTTTCTTTATGGTTGTCTTGTGGAGGGGAAAGAAGCCATTGAGGAGGTTGATACAACAATGCAACAACTATTCAAAAACATGGACTCAAGTATACATAAATATGGACTCAAAGTAGCTCTAGGTTGAGAGACAAGGCTATGCGCATGGCCATAGCAACACTTGAACTAGAAATAAATTCTTTATATTCATAGAAATATACCAGACAAGAAGACCATGGTGGCATATGTGATAGCCATGGAGAAAATTCAAATATTGAGATGAGTGAGGTGAAGAAACAACTCTTAAATTTTGAGGGAAAGTTTAAACCTTTCATCAAAGGATTCTTCAGACTCACCATAAAAGTCAAAGGCCCATCAATATGTGAGAGCACGTAGGAGATAGATACAAATCATAGAAGACCTTTTCCTACAACCATCCAACCGACTACTACTCCTAACTTTCAAATTTTAGGTTTTGTTAAAAGGGAGGTTAACCTAGGCACTCCCCTCAACTGTTACCTATCTGATGATCACTATTTATGTCTTTACGTTTTTTAAGTCTTGAGCAACATTTTAGTCATCCACGTTAGAGATACTTCCTTTTTTTAAGACACTAGCAATTTTCAATTGCCGCTATGCTTTTTGTTTATCAATATGAATTCATTGAAATGTTTTCCTTTCTAGAACAATACTATTTTTTGAACATTGATGGTGGATTCCTTCCCTTTGTGGCATACTCCAGGATTCTTTATATATATATTATTATATATATATTATTATAATATATATATATTTATCTTTTTTTTTTTTTTTTTAAGTTAATATATTTATACAAAATTTTAATATTAAATCTTATTTAAAAACAATTCAAGTGAGAATGAAAGAGAGAACCGATATTGAAATTGACACTCATCTACGATCGATCTTGCTCTGACAACCTTCTCCCATAACAACCTGATGTTTTATTTATCAACTATTTTTCCTGCACCGATTGATGTGCTGATCTCTACTTTATGGTGTATACGATTGTAATGCATCCTCCAACATTTACCTGATTTCATGAGCTTGCCTGAGGTTCATTATGATAATACTCAACCTCCTATATGACTTTAAGGAAATGGAGTCGACAACTCAAGACCTTACTGACTTCCTTCAAGTGTGATGGGACATCAAGGATCAACCCAACCCCTCCACGTGTCCAACCCCTGAGATAAATCCATTTTTCACTGACTTAAAGCCATAATCAATCCCTTGCCAAGGAATGGAAGAGAATATAGCTCTCTAGTAGCTCCCATAGGCATACTTTCCATCAATTGTACACTTTTCCAGTCAGTTCTATTCCAACGACCCTGAATTCTAAGCCACCTTTTAAGGGCCAGCTAAAGCCTCTGCCCAGACCTCAGTGAAACTTTCACATATGATAAATGACATGGAAACAAAGTTTTTAAACTTAGAATAGAACCAGGAATTGACTTGACCTTCCCTAACTGGGACAAAAATTCTGTCAAACACTTGGCAAACATGCAACCTACAGGTCATGAATGCAAGTCTGAACATAAGGAACTGAAAACTTATCTAAGATTTAGCAAGTAGGTTTGATGCCTTCTCATATTAGCTATCATAACACCAATTAGGTCATGCATTCATTATCCATTCAGTTACGTGTAAAAACACAAAAAGAGCCATGACTAGGATCTGTCAAATAACCATGCTTATAACCAACATATAACCAGATAAATAACAATGATAGAACAACCATTAAAGCCACATAATAAAAAGTACATTTACTCATCAAAAGAAAGAAAAAATTATCTCTTATTAGACATATTGAAAAGCCAACCAGGTCTTCGATTTCAACATACTACCCAACCATAGATTGGCTAAAGCTATTTTTTTTTATCCAATCACCATCGTGCCATATTCCTAGCATGAATGTGGGATCTCATGGGATAAAGAAATCCTTAAAAAACCAAGGGAATACAAAGCTTAAAACACCTCCACGCTCACCATATCATGATCTCACCTAAACCAACCCTAAGATTAAAAAACCAAACCAAGCTTAGATGCTTCAAAATTTCTTCTCGAATCTCCAATACTTTGAGGAATTTTCCTGTCTCCACCCTCAAGATTTACCGTGTATCCCGCCATTACCATTCAAGGGATTACTTGGCCTTTGGGAATTTTTCTAAGACCACCTCACCCGAATCTGAAATGTTCTGACAATCCAAAGCTCCTACCGAGAAAAATACCAACACACCATGGCTATTTGAAAATGGCAGGGAAAGGCTAGAATCCACTGTCAAACTCGGTAAAACCTATCCTAGTGACAACAAAATAGCCAAATACAACCATGCACATACCATGCATGTCAAAACAATCTAGGAAATCACATGTGCAACCTATTACCTACAAGTATTCCCATTGAAGTTGCTTGATCCAACTTTTCCTTCCTTGATCCTTGATTTCCTTTACTTTCCTTCTCCTCTTGGTGATCTTCTCATGTCTTAGACTAATCCAAAAACTAAACTGACAAAAGGCTACCAACTTATGTTATGAGGTCCTTCTATTATTAATGCCTTTAATTTCTTCAATTTTCCATTATTTTCCTTCATTTTCCTCCTCACATGCAACCTGTGACATTTCACCTACCTTTTCTCCTAATTTCCATTATTTTCATAAATAAAATGGCAAAATTCCTTTTTTCCTTTTCAAATCCTTTTCCATTACCTTTGTCTAATTTCCCCTTAACAATAAACACATCAAGTGATTCCCACTAGGATATTTTGCCGAACATTAAGCTTGGAATAAGTTTCCCTTGACCATGGTCTTATTTCGCCTTTATTAAATTTTATTACATGAATTTTTAACGTGGGGTTATTACAAACCTCTCCCCCTTAATGGAACATCTTCCTGAGTGTTATATGACACCTACAACCAACAAAACTCCTGAAAGCGAAAAAATATTGCATATGGAACTTTATAACCCATCTCGTTGCAATATTTGAAATAACATATTGCTCAAAAGAAATACCATCATGACAAACATGAAAAACATACTGCATATTGGAGCTTTATAATATAGTCCATTGCTGTATTTACAATAGTAAACATACAGAAATATCTAAAAATACCAAAACTCATTTACCTCCACTAGAAAAAATGAACGATACATAGCCCACATTTGACTATCCATCTCCCATGTAGCTTCATAGGGCACAAAGTGCTTCAACTGCACTTTTACTTGCACAATTTCTCGGTTTCAAAGCATGAGCTTTTTCCACTGCAATATGCACTAAGGTTCCGATTGGAATTCTCCTTCTTGTTCCGCTTACAATACAAACCAATCAATAAGATGATCAACATCATTTACATATCTTTTAAGCCATGAAACATGAAAAACATCATGGAATTTCACTATCATACGCAGTGCAAGTTTATAGGCTCTTGGTCCAATCCTATAAAGGATATTAAAAGGCCCGTAATACCGTGGTGTCAGCTTGGCACATGACCCAATCCTCAAGGAGATCTTCTTGGTATTGATGTGAAAATACACATGATCCCTAACCTGAAACTCCATAAATACCGTGTGTTGGTCTGCATAATGTTTCTTCCTATCTTTTGTTGCCTTTAGATTATGCTTGATAACCTGCATTTCCTATTCCATGTTTTCCAACATATTCAGTCAAATAAGTAACATATTGAATGGATCACTCTAGCTGATGGAAATGCTACAAGTCCACCCATATAGTGGCTCAAACAAAATCATCCTTAGTGACTCCCATTGTTGTAAGAAAACTCAACCAATACAAGCCAGTCCTCCCATCACCTCTGTTGATGCGTGACATACATCCTCAACATATCCTCTAGAATCATGTTTACCCTTTCAATTTTCCCATCTGTCTGCATATGATAAGATTTATTGAAGCCCAACTCTATCCCCAATGCTGCAAACAACTCCTTCCAAAACTTGGAAGTGAACTTGACATCCCTATCTGACACAATCTTCTTCAGAACACCATGCAATCTCACGAACTCCCTAATGAAGACATGTTCCACCTCACTAGTTAAATAAGTAGTCTTCACTAGAATAAAGTGACTTACCTTGCTCAACCTGTCTACCAAAACCATGATAGAATCATGTTACCACAATTTCCTTAGAAGACCTGTAATGAAGTCCATGGAAATGACCTCCCATTTCCATTCTAGAATCGGAATAGGTTGAAGCAACCCACCTGGATTCTTACACTCCACCTTCACTTATTGACAGTCCATACATCTAGCCACAAACTCTGCCACTTCCTTCTCCATATTCATCCAATACTAAAACTTATTGACTATTTTCAATTTCTTACGATATCCTAGGTGACTTGATTAAGATTTCGCATGAAAATCTCCCAAGATAATATTCTTAAGCTCATTATTGTCTTCCACATATATCCTATCCCTAAATCTGATCAAACCATATATTATAAGACGATAATCCACATCCTGATCACTTATAACATGTTGTAACCTCTACATAAGCTCCATGTTTTTGTCATCCTATTGTCCTGCCTATAAGATTTGATCCTATAAATCTGTCTCATATGATTTTATTGTTGCAGGATGGTTTAACTATACTTTCATGCTGAGAGAATTTATAACCTTGTTCTCCTTTCCCTTAATGTATCTAATCTGGAAGTCAAACTCACTAAGAGTGGCCAACCATCTAGCTTTCCTAGAATTCAAATTCAGTTGGTTAGGTAGATATCTCAACCCACTATGATCGCTCATCAACACAAACCTCCTGCTAAGAAGATAATGTCTCCACATTTTCAAAGCATGATTAATAGCTTCCAAATTAAGACCACGAGTCACATAGTTCTGCTCATGCTCATTAAGTTTCCTAGACTCATATCATGCCACCTCTCCCTCCTGCATAAGAACTCCACTAAGTCCTCTCTTGCAAACATTTTTACAAACCAAAAACTCTTTATCCATATCTACAATCTTTAACACTAGAGAATTTGTCAAAAACTCCTTCAACTAGTCAAACGTGTCTGCACATTCCTTTGTCCATTCAAACTTCTTACCTTTTCTTTGAAATAATGTAATAGGATATATAATGCGCAAGAAGCTCCTGACGAAGCTCTTGTAGTAACATATTAGTCCCATGAATGACCTAATTTCATCCACATTTCTATGAGTTGCCCACTTCATGATGGCCCTTATAATTTCTGGATCTACTGCTATGCCTTCCTTGGAGACAACATGCTCGAAGTAATGTACCTCTTTCTGAAAGAAACTGGACTTGCTAAGCTTGGCATAAAACTGATGCTCTCATAGAAATCTCAGAACTATTGCTAAATTCTTGACATACTCTTCCTCATTCTTGGAATATATCAGTATATAATCAATGAATAAAATAACAAAATTTTCCAGATAAGGATGCAACAAACTATTCATCAAGAAGATAAAAGTAGCTGGAGCATTAATCAAATCAAATGGAATTACAACAAAATCATAATGCCCATACCTCGTGTGGAAGGATGTCTTGTGCGTACCTGGTGTTATATTGATCTCAAATCAATATTTTAGAGCATTGTTGCTCCCTTCAACTGATCAAACAAGTTGTCAATCCTCGGCAATGAGTACTTATTTTTAATCTTCACCTTCTTTAGCTTCATGTAATCAATGTACAACCTGAGAGTACCATCCTTCTTCTTCATGAACAATATTGGTGCACCCCAAGCCGATACACTTTGCCTAATGTATCCCTTTCAAGTATTTCCTTAAACTGCAACTTCAACTCCACCAACTCAAGTGTGCTCATTCTGTATGGTGCCTTTGATACAGGTTTTTCCCCTAGTACAAATTCAATAGAAAAGTTTGTTTCCCTGTGAGGAGACAACACTAGAATCTTTGCTAAAAAAACATATTGAAACTACTGCAATACAGGGTACCTGTTGAAAAATTATGCATCCTCAACATACTTACCCTTGTCACTAGAAATATGAATTGGAAACATCACACACTCTTTCTTGCAACTCCGCTTAGCCTGAACAACTGTGACCATCCTCGCTAATGTAGGTTTCTTCTTTCCCTGCAAGTTTCTCTTTCCCCATTACCATCCAGGCACTAAATAGGTTTATCATAGCAATCTACTTTGTACCTATGAAGATACAACCAATCCATACCCAAAAGAATGTTATATGATTTCAATGGATGTACACTCAAACGTGTTGCTATAGGCATGCCATTCAACTGAAATGCACAATCTCTCACCCAATGATGAACTCTCTTCTTAGTACTTGTAGCCAACTGCACCAACCAAGACTCTACATGTACTTCTTTTCTCAAGCCACACTTATCCACTAGATGAGGATTATCATAACTATAATTAGATCCAAGATCAATCAAAATAGAAATAACTTAATCACAAATATCATTTTCAATCTCGATAATAGATGCCTAATGATCCACCAACTTGCTCTCCACAGCGACCTAAATCCGGGGAATGCTATGACCGACATCCCCAACTATCTATGCCTCTTGAAAACTATGGATCTAAGGCCTACCACCTATTGTGGTGAAATCACAACCCCCCCATCCATTTATAATTTATTATCTTTATAATAATAATGGTGACCCTTTTCGTAAATTTTGGTTAAATTGTCTTTTAATATTTTTCTTTTGGTTAAGTGTCTCACAATTTTGCGAGATTTTTATTTTCTTCATATTTCTCTATTGATTGCTTCAATGTGTTTGATTTATTTCTAGATTTCCATAATTCCTCATTTCATCTCATTTAGTGAGAGGGAAACACCTCCATCATCGACCAGAGAG
>APFE031197390.1:0-17712 GCA_000404065.3 Pinus taeda
TTGAAGATGTCTGAATGGCTAAGTGGTTCGTTATAAATCTGGTAACTGATTACGATGCAATGGGAAAACACCTTCAACATCACTCAAACCTGCACCCAATTGGAGACGTTGAATGTATCTGTTCCGCCAGACGCTGGGAGCTGCCTATGCAGACAATTTATAGAAGCACCGGGTGGGATTCGTATGCATTGGCCTTCTGGGCGCCCGCCCAAATGGTGGATGTCATTGTTCACAGAGTATAATTTACCTTACGCCTGGGGCACAGCCTGCTGGGATTCAACACCGCGAGCGGACCTGTGAGGTGAGCGAGCACCATGAGCAGGAGAAACGAATGTTCGAGAGGGTTGCAGAGGACCTGTTCCGGTTGTGCGAATGGAGAAAATGAATGTTTGGCACGAGGGATCGTTTGAAATTACGCGGGTGTTGGTTGCCAGCACAGTGGGTGCCAGCTCGGAAGTGGTGGGTCACCCGTTCTCTGAAAAAATTGTGGTCAAGCTCTCAGAGAAATGATGGATGGCATGGGCATGTATGTATGGTGAGGCCACTATCGGGTGCATTAAAGGCCCAATAGCACCCTGGTTAGCTCTTGCCATGGTCCTTGCCTTTTCTTTAACTTTGTTTTTTGTCTTTCAACATGGGACAAAGAAGCATTAATTTGTTTTCATTATAGCATGGCCTTTTCCTTTTTTTTTTATCTCTTTTTTTTGTCTTTCAACAATTGTCAAAGAAACATTAATTAGTGTTGATATGCTAGAAGCATTAATTAGTGTTATATGACATATTACTCATGATTTGTAAAGGCTAGGAAGCATGTATTGCATTATAGCATGGTCCTTGTTTTTGTTGTTTTTTTTTTTTTTTGTTCTTCAACAATTGTCAAAGAAGCGTTAATTAGTGTTATATGTTATCGATTGCTATCGATTGCCTTACATAGTGTTATATGTTATCTATTGCCTTACAACGTTTTCTTTGCAACTTCTGGTGCAAATGCTACTTTAAATTTAACATAACTTAAGTTGTATATATGACTTTAATTAAAGTTTTGTGTATTTTAAATTAAATTTATTTAATTTCACAGAAAAAATAAAATTACATTTAATAAAAATTTACAAATTTAAACTATATTAATTCAATTTATTATTATTATTTATATTCAAATTTTTTTAATGGAACAATTAAAATTTACTAATTTTGTTTTTATGCTCAATGAATATATACTCATTAATTTGAACAAATAACAATAATTACTTAGTAGCATGAACTGAATAAGATAGTCAAACTATTTTTTCTTTTAAAGGGATGCAAAATCCTATAACCTTATAAGAAGCCTGACTCCGGTTTAATTAGCGGAGCAATATATACCTCAGACATTTTTACAACATAGTCGTGTCATGAGACTGGAACCCAGGTGGAGAGATTATCAACCCAACCACCGTAAGTAGTTTAATATATTAAATGAATATATGCTAACTAATTTAACAAGGTCTGCGAGCAGCGGCAGTCCCTGCTGGGTCTCGAATCCTTACTTCGTTGTAAGTGTGTGCCATCTTTAATCAATCCTAAAGACTTATAAATATACAATTAATTTTGAATCAGTTGTCGACCAAGCATAACATGTGACTCATTTCGTCATTCCAAACTGAAATCTCATTGATACACTTATCATAATATATAAAAATATCGGATAACATGTGACTCATTTCGTCATTCCAAACTGAAATCTGATCATCGATACACTTATCATAATACGTAAAAGTATCAACACAATTTTGAGAAGGTCTTCCATTTTGGAGTCCACTAGTCCGCCAGACTTACGATATGCGGACCACAGATTTACTTTTTATTCAGCTGCATCTCATCTGCTCCCCACTTTGAAGTCAATGAGTGGGCGATATTCAAAATCTGCAGTTTATTTCGACGACTCAAAAGGAATTGCAAGTCGGAATTCAAACGCTCTCCTTAACAGAGCATTCCTTGTGTCAAAGTTGAACATCGTAGCTTTCTGGAATATTGATTAGTTGTGTTTAAAATTTTTTTGGCCCTTCGAATTTTTTAATTTTATATTAGTTTAAAATAAAAAATTATCAATTGGCTAAATCAATATCGATTTTGCAACATTAAATCTAATCCCGATATTAAATTTAATCCAGGTATTCATGATTTATCCCGACATTAAATTTTATCCAGGTATTCATGATTTGATTAAAATTATCTGATATTCATGATTTGATTAAAATTATTTCTCGAGTTTGGAAGACAGTAAATCAATTTCTAAAGGTATTACTGATTTGATTAAAATACTTACATCTGTCACGTACTACTGATTTGATTAAAATACTTACATTTGTAAGTACATAGTTCTTCCAATAATTGAAATGATTAATATTTAAATTAATGTAACATTGGACTAATCTATTCTATTGTGATTTTGATATTTAAATTAATATTTTTAATCAAAATAATTTGACTATTCTGTTGTAATTGAACTTTCTATACAATACATTGATAGAATTATTTCTGGGGAAAAAGTCCTGAACACCATGGCTCCGTAAAAAGCCTTGAACACCATAAGTTAGACATACAATTACAAGTTCTTTTAAGATGACACATATACAATGGAGTTGTCAACTGGCACTATCACTTCAACAAGTGGTGGGGATATACGGTATACTCCGAGTAAAAAATTTCAAATTACCGTCTTCTTCGTTTCGCCATTACGTGAACCAACAAGGACTTGGATTGGGATATCCAACAGCATAGGAACTTAGGATTGGGATATCGAGGGGCATAGGAAACTGTCGAGGAGATAAAGCTCGAGAATGCTCCACGGAAAATAGGGTTTGGAAATCCAGTTTTGATGCTTTTTGCAAAACTTGAATTTTTCATTTCTAAATACTCCAATACTGAGCAGATTGTGTGTGGTCTCAGCTCAAGAATGCTCCAAGGAAAACCAGATTTGATACCCTCTTGAAAAATACTAAATTTCCATTTCTAAATACACCAATACTGAGCAGATCGTGCACGGTCTTAGCTTTCTTCAAGCTCTGCCCGACTTTGATGAGAGGGCCTTTCAATCTGCCCAGGAGCAGCTGTAGAAATGGCTAGAGGAAAATCCTCGCAAAGGTCGTGTATATGGTAGATCGAGCAAAGTGTGTGTCATAATAATTTAACTTCTAACTTTTTTTACTTGTAAATCGATTGTATTGATTTTTTAGTTTTTTACTTTAAAAACATATGAAAAGGGTAAAATAGATTTGAAATTTTTGTAATTAGATCTTAGATCTCACCTTGTGTCTATTGTTTCGCTTGCAGGCAAAGAAAATGCAGAGGAGCTAAAACTTTTGGTGAAAAATTCACTAGCGACAGGTCCGTATAGGGTTATACGTGGCGTACCCTCAAATGTCCTTTTGATTGATAATGCCCTTACTCAGTGTGGTGTTTGGGGATAGACAGAGCTGCTGGGTTGAGAAATATATTATTCTTGGCACAAACAGAGGGGGTTGGTTTGACTCAATCGCTTTGTGACTCTATTTTTGCTGAACATTGATCATTGGGCTTGCTACCCTCAATAAGCATCTCCACCTTGAACCTTCCCTATTCTTGAGGTTGCTCTCCTCTAAGCCCAAACCCTCCTTTAATAGCTAGAGAAATTAGACTTACTGAAAAAATAACTCGTGCTACAAATAAGTTTATTTCCTGTCGGGATAGATTTCCTTTAGATTTCCTTTTGGGATCCAAGGAGGCCAAGCAGCAACTCACCATTAAGCAGCATAGTATAAGCTATTTCCTCAAGCCCCACGAGCGATGAGCAAAAACTTAGTGGTGGCTTCGCTATATTGATTAAATGGACTGAAATGCTAATTCATCGTATGTAACCCTTCATAGAAAACATAATTTACGCCATTATACTAAATAATTCACGCCATTATACTACTCAGCTTACAGATAATATAATTTATGGCATTATACTATGCAGGTTATATACTATAATTTACGCCATTATACTGTTACAGACAATATACTTTGCGCCATCATACTGTGTAGGTTACAAGAAAAGTAGAAAATATTACCCGTCACAGCTGCTTCAGTGGGCTTCTCTCTTGTATCCACAAACAGGATTAGCAAACCTTGTATCAACGAACAAACAAATAGGACGAGCAAAAACCTTGTATCCACAAACAAACAAATATGACGAGCAAACCTCCCCAGAAAGAAGACCTGGGCTAAACAGTCTCACCGGAAACCTTCCTCGGCAGATGGTAAAGAATAATTTCATATTGTGTTTGGTGGCAAGAAATTGAGAGGCGGTGGTAGCTAGCTACTTGAGAGGTGGCAGACTGTGGTAGCCAGCTGCGTGAGAGGTGAGAGGTGGCAGCTATATAATAAACTTTTCATGCACCTAAGTTTCATGTTTGTCACCACAATTTTCCAGACTTTGGATAAAATATAACTTGTCACCACATTTTTGCATCCGTATAAGCGAAGCCTGCAATAAGATGTCCCTTCTTGCCCAGCCATAAAATTTTGATAGACGAAAATTGTCATTCTAAAACATTGGTTAAACGATGATAACGCCAAAAAAAAACATGGTCAACGAATGAATTAATCCGCGGTCAACAACTATGGATCGCTAATATTCCCAGGCAAGGACTAACAAATAACAAATATATATTAACCAATTTAACAAATAACAATAATCACTCACTAAAATGCATATATCAAATTATTATCATCTCCATAATTGTTAAGTAGTTACTAACCAATTTAACAAATAATATTAATTACTCAGTAATGTATATTCACTGAGGCATTCAAAAATTTTATCATTTTTATAATCTTTTCCAAATTTATTAAAAAAATAAATTTCATTTTTATTTTTAAAATAAAAATAAATTAATTTGGTAGTAGGGTAATATTAAAAAATCTATTAGTCCACATTTTTTTTATATATGATAGATCATTATCTTAGAACTTTACTGATTCTAATTTAGTGAAAATCATCTGAATTTGATGACAACTCTGTAAAAATTATTACTTATTATATCATAGAGAGCACACAAATTTGTTACAGCAACTCTGAAACAAAAAAAATTATAACTTATCAGATCATACAAAGTACACGCATCTGCTGCAACTAGTCCACGGACCAAAAAGACAGAGAACTAGGGTTAACAATATGTGGACGGTCTCAACTTACCAAATTCACTGTGCAACGCAACAACTCAACCCAAGTTGCCTGATACCCAACTCATCTCGGCTGACAGACCACCGCCGGATTCTCCCCACCAAACAGACACACGTGAATGATACGTCACGGATTCCCTCCTTTCTCAAAGTGACAAGTACGTACGTTATTATTTTCGTTGCAGTTAGCGAGGTGTACGGCAAATCCTATTTCCAACTCCACTGCAATATAAATGCTTCTGACATGCGAGGGGAATAGGGGTTGCCTTGCTGCTAACATGCCAAAGTCAACTTTGAGAGAAATATAAATGCAAGGCAACCCTTATTCCCCTTGCATGTCAGACTGCATTTATATTGCAGTAGAGTTGGAAATAAGAATGGCCCTAAGGTTTCTCTCAACTAAACGACAACTAAATCTCTATCCTGTATCAACTACCTCCAATTAGGCACTCGGTCTCCACAATAATGTTGCGTATGATTTTTTTATTTCCGCCAAAACTATAGCTTATTTTGAAGAAGTGTCTGTCTTCATTGGGCTAGTATCATATTACAGGTTGGCGACCTACTTTCCCTTTTTAGCAGCACAGCAATCCACAGACCAACCTCAAGATAGACCACTATATTAGTATATACTAAATTTGGAAGGTATGCGTAATCCACTTTGATCTTTCTGTAGATATTTTAATGAGAGCTCTAATTTGAAGCCTTGTTATTATAATAAGTGGTGCGATCTGTATCTGTCAGGTAGAGTTTGTGTCAAAATTGATAGTCAACTTTTTCGGGAATTACGCATTACCTACTCTCCGACAAAACCATGTATTTGTTCACAAAATTTAAACCGATAATCACATAAATAGTGCTGTGATTCATTCTATATATAGAGAGTTGTATGGGCATTACTCCAATGCCGGAGCAACTTCGGTCCCTCCCACTTCACAGTAGCTAATTTGCATTCATTCTGTGTGGTGACTTGTCTATATTTATGATCATTCAACGCTTTTAATCCCTTTCGTAATGCTTATGTAGGCCGCTATCTTAGTGTTAATGGAATATGTATGTATTCTTGTGACTTAGGGAAAATAATTATTTATATATTATTTTATTTGCCAAGACTCCTAGAATTGTCTATAAATAGATCAGAAAGAGAGATGGAACTCACATAGTTTGAGTCACATGCTTCCTTTCTCTTTTAGAAGTTGCATCTATGCCTATGATCCGACCATAAATTTCAGCAGAGCCCTATCTATAGAATCCGAGCATGGCCAGCTGCGTGACAAGTGCTAAACTCTTGAACTTGTGGTTTCTATGGATTCTGTTGTGGGCTCCAGTTTTTCTGGAAAAGGTGTATGCAGCCAATAATAGTAGGGGGCATAAGAACACTAGGCTTCGATTGAAGCCTTGCATGAATCTGGCTTTGTATTATCATGATATCCTTTACAATGGCTCCAACGAGCACAACGCAACATCTGCCATTGTGGCTGCTCCTTACGGGAAAAATCTTACCGCTCTCTTTAGTAGCAACGATCACAACTTCGGAGATATGGTAGTCTTCGACGACCCTCTCACACTCGACAATAATCTGCACTCCCCTCCTGTGGGCAGAGCTCAGGGATTCTACTTCTATGACATGAAGAACACCTCTAGCGCCTGGTTTGCATTCACGATTGTGCTCAACTGTGCTGAGTATAAGGGCACGATCACATTGGCTGGGGCTGATCCGACCACTGTTGAATACAGGGATTTATCAGTGGTGGGAGGCACCGGTGATTTTTTGATGGCAAGAGGGATCACCACCCTTTTCACCGATACGTTCGAGGGAGAGGCTTATTTCCGACTCCGTTTGAACATCACACTTTATGAGTGCTACTGATATATCGCTTCGACGATGATATAACGTTTGAGGATTGCTATGTTATATTTTTTCCTTTTCCTGGTAGCCGTATTGCATATATGGTTGCCTCTTTTGTTAATCTGCTAGCCATCTGTGTCTTCTGTTATTCTGTTGGTAGCTTGTTCTGGGCTACCTTCCCTAATGCTACTGCGTGTGCACAGCTTTTTTATTTTATTTTGGCAAAATAGACGTTACTAACTGTGAAGGAGTAAACGTCATGAAAATATGAACTGTTTAACTATGATGAGGTGATACTGGTAGGCCAGAGGCTTTGAACTCCATTCGTTTCGTTTTAAGGCTGATTACTCATGTGTGCGCTAAAATGTGATAAACTCATGTGTGCGCTAAAATGTGATAAAATGCCAGCTAGCCCTAAACACAACATATTTTCAAAAAATAAAAATAAAAAAATTGTCTTTAAAATGTGGGTGTTATACTTAGGAATTAAGTAATATGGCTAAAGACAAAGTTCATCCTCCTTGATATTGTAAAAGTTTAAACAATTGTTATTTTTGGAAATCTCATAGTACAGTAAACTTATGTAGCCATGCAACAAAATTATTGCAAAACATGAAATATCTAGAATTTGAAAAAGTTGTTAGAATGAAAAGACAGAAGTCTATAAGTTATCTCTGGATTGATTAGACCATTGTGGATGATCTATCTTAAAATGATCCACATGCAAAATTGATCACAATAGCATAGTTCATTCGCAAGACTATAAGTGGTTCCATGTGGTTGTATGAATATCACTAGAATGGAGGCCAAGATCACCCAATTGGACGCCAAGATACATGTCCTCATTAACTCATAGAAGGAAAAATGAAATAGCATGGCCATCTTCCAAATCCACATCCACAACCACATGTCCACCTTCCAAGCCAACATTAATAACTAGTTGGACTTTTATAATGATAAAATATGGTTGAAAAAATAATAGGAAATCTTCATCGTGTAATTGTAATTGCATTGGATCACTTTTTACAACACTTAACTCCTATGATGCATAGATTCCTTGAGGTAGATTTGAACAAATCTAATGGATTTGATCTAGCAAGATGGGTCAGTGAATTAAAATTTTTCTTTTCCTTCAAAGATATTGATGATGAATAGTTGAAACTTTGAGTGGGTGTGTTATGTCTACACATGGAGCATTAACGATGGTGGAAATGAAATTAGAATACATGTCGGGGGTACCCTTCTAAGGACTAGTTTGTGAAGGGCATTTAGTTCAATTTGAAATTAATAAGTTAATGTTTCGGCAATGTTGGCCAAGTTGTGCCATTTTAGCATAATGGAATATTTTATTGATTATTGCAACAGACTGACAATCAAAACAAGAGGTATGAATTTTGTGCTTTTGATGCACTATTTTGTTAGTGATCTCAATGAAGAGAAATTTGACACAAAAAATGAGATATCTCACCTAGATACCTAGTTGGAGGCCTCCCAACAAGATAAAGAAAGCACACATGGTGGTAATTTCCCAATCCAAACATCCCAATTTGTTCAATGATTGTATCGTACCATCATGCCTCTCCACAGTCCCTTAAGGTGCATAGGTTAACTCTAGAAAAAATATTAGCAAAATATTAATGTCAAGGTCCTTACTATAATTGTGATGACAAATTTATCTAAGGTCACAAATATTAGAAACATAAATGATTTTTCATTGATATAGAACGATTTGGTGCTTCTAAGGTAATTTGAGATGAATACCTAACCAATTTGAGATCAACTAGAGATTCTACCCTCTCCTAATGAACCACTTACTTAGGAGCCTCAACCTTATGAGGAACTCCAAATGTATATACATGCTTCGTCAAGCTTACAACTCACAAGATCTTGAAATTGGTGGGATACATCAAGCATCAGAAGGTGATTATTTTATACGATAGTGGGCAACCACACTTCATATTTCATATAGTAGTAGAAGAAACAAAAAGTAAATGCCATGTATGCATAACTTTCAAATCATGATAGCCAATAAAGGTAATGAAATGTGGTGTTAAGTATGAGAAAATGAAACTTCAAACGGAAATATTTTCCTACAATCTAATATGTTTTCCAATGGAATGGGAGGTTGTGATATCATTTTGGGAGTAGAATGGTTGTGAACATCAAGCAATGTTACCATGTATTTGAAGGAGTTGAACATGAAATTCAGTAAGGAAGGACATCCATAAACTCTCAAATATCTCCAAATAGGCTCACTTGAAATATTTAGCACTCACCATATGGAAACGCTTCTTAAGAAGGGCCCCTTAGGGATTATTTCATAATTAAATTCCATCCAAGTTATGGATAAAATCATAGAAGGATTTCATATTGATTTTTAGTTGTTTTTGGAAAAACATAGTCACGTTCTTGAAACAGCTCACAACTTAACCCCATAAATGGTGATCATGATCACAAGATCCCATTGATTTTAGGATGTAAACAACCTAATGTACATACCTATGGTCATTAGTTTGCAAATTAAAATGAAATAATAAAGATCATTTAGGAATTGATAGATGTGTTGGCATGGGAAATGGGCCTCCTCAACTTCACTGTCTTACTCAATGAAGGGGTCCAATTAGGCCTTTCTTCATTGAAATGAAAATTCCTTTGCTTATGACCCAACTACCATAATCTAATAAACTTATCATTCAAATTCTCTTTACATATACTAATGTTAGCTAATTTAATGTAAATGAAGAAAAATGACTGAATTTGGAATCATTGCAAAGTAGTAAAATGCAAGCAATGCAAGGTGCAAGATGTAGTTGGCCAAATCCTAACTGAAGGAGAAAAGAAAAACTTTTGACATGATAAAAGATTTCAGCGTAAAAGAGTAGAGAGAATAATAATGACTAAATCATGTGCAAAATAAAGGAAACTCTAATAAATCGGGAATAATCTCCAAGTCACCATGATCGAAGAGGATCTTGACACAAGCTTCCAAAGAGTACTAAGTCAAAGAAGAGTTCAAGGGAAGATTGGTAAAGGTGAAATCATTTAAAATTCCAGAAGCACAAAATGTTCAATGTACTCATGTAATTTTTAGGGTAAATTGTAAAATGGAAATTGATTGAATGTGAGAATCGACCTCACAAACCATTTTCATAATTTCAAGTGGGAGTTGAGATTTTCATGGGATTGTTTCCAATAAAAATGTGGATAAGGTCCAAGTTTGTTGGAGTTGAGATATTTTCTCCTTAATAGTCTCATAAGTTCCTTTGTTTATGGAACAATAGAGTTATTCTCTCCTTGGAATTTGGATCTAAGGAGGTGTTCTCTCCTTTGTTTTTGGATCTCAAAAAGTTGTAAATTCTCTTTTGTACTCTTTGTTTTTGGAGATAGTTTTGGCTAGAGAGAGAGCTTGAGAGAGTTTTTTGGAGAATTTTTGAGAGCTTCATGTGGAGAAAGATTCTATGAGCTTGTAGATCTCGAGAGGTCTTTTGGAGGAATTATTTGTATGTGCAAGTCTTGAAGTATTTTTTTATAGTAGAAGACAACTCTAGGTTGGCCACCCTTTTTTACAGAGCATTGTACAAAATCCTTTTCGAAGAAAGACAATAAAAGTGATTCAACCTTTGGAGGTGAATACAAAGATGTAGCCCAATGGAGGGGGTTATCTCCATTATCATTTTTGTTTTGATGGTGTTCTTTGTTCATGCTTGACTATGTTGTTTTATATGTGGTTTTAAGTTACAATATTATGATGAAATTTGCATATTTATGGATAAATTTGTAAATTAAATTGATAATCCCTTACAGTCAAGTGAAAGTGTATTATTGCATGTTTTATGAGCTCTCAAGTTTTCAGATCACTTGGTATCAGAGCCTAGTTCATATATTTTTATGGATTGTGGTGAGCTATAGGGAAAGCTTCGAAACAAGCATGGATTCATGATCTTGAAGAGATCAATTAGACTATTCAAGCAGAGAATGCAGAGTTAAGAAGATTGCTTCAAATCTCGGAAGAGGAGAAATAAGAACTTAAGAATCATGGAGAATTTCTCGCACACATTATACAATAATTACAACTTTAGCTACAAGCTAAGGAGGATTTTTTGGTTAAGCCTCAACAAGAGTCAAGCACACGAAGTCCCTCTAAGATAGAAGGTGACAAAATCTGTACATTTTTTCCACATGATGAAGGTGATGTTTTGAATCTTTTATCAATAACAAATTCCAGTGAGATGAAAGAAGAACTATCAAAAGCCAAGGAGAATAACTCAAGAATCATAAAATATTATATGAGCATGTTTGTTCCTTAGTAAAAAATGAGGTAAGTGGTATTCATTTACAATCAATCTCGTTACCTAAAGATAATGGTTTAAGTTCTTCTACAACCTTCGAGAAGCATACTAAGGGTGTAGGTATGAAGCTCTTGACCAAGATGGGTACAAGGGAGAAGGCCTTGGAGCAAATGGCCAAGGCATTATCCATCCAATATGTTGGATACCTATACCAATAGGTTTCATATTTCATGATTGGCAAAAATAAGTGCCAAATATGCTCCATTTTGCTGTCACAAAGGTTTCATATTTACAAGAGAAGGGGTATATAGGCCTGCATTTTTACAAAAGTTTATGAATGACCCAACAGTCTAATCTGGATCATGCCATGTTTTCAATTTATGCTGTAGAATAGAGAATGAAATCTGTCCAAACTGTTTAATCTTGGCAGATCACTAGCTAGGTAGAGAAAGGAAGGTTCCCAACTGCTTAATCTGGGACCTTGGAAGGAATAAGGGTTGTATTAAATAGGAAATGAAAGCAAAAAGCCAATGAAAAGAAAAAGGCATTCAAAGGGTCTGCAAGTCCAAGTGCACCCTTCAAGAAGGAACAAAAAATGTTAGGAGAACTAGTTGGGTAGGTAGATGGGGTTGCATAAGTGTTGTCTCTTTCAAGACCAAAGTTGCTGAAACATCTAGAAGAAAGGCAACACACTGGAGCATGATTAAATCCCTTGTTTTCATTTGTATATCACTCATTACTAACACCCTTTCCCAAGCTGTACAGAGCACAAAAGTTTATATCTTTGTTATATTCTTATGGCTTTAAAAGCCACATTTCTTGTGCAAAAATCTTTTCATTTTGATCTACTCCTGATTTCAAGCTATTTTCAAGGAAAAACTTGGTTGAACCAGCCCTCATCCATATGTTCCCTCCATATTAACAACTAACTCTATTACTTAGCTCCCTGTACCCCACTATCCCTATTATTATAAACACCATGGTGTATAAACCCCACAATGTATAAATATCCCCTCCTTGGCACTATAGCCATAATGTTTACTCCCTGGGAATTGAATTAACATCTGGTTAATGTCAAGAACCCATGTCCCACCTTTTGCTCCATCTCAACCGGTTTCCCTACCCAAAAGTTCCATTTTGACCTTAAAAACCCTTGAAAAACCTTTTAATCCCATACAAATCACCCAAGGGCGGAAACATTATGAAATCATCCTTCCTCCGCCTTACCCTAAGGTCGGGAGCTAATTTACCCTTTTATGCTGTATAAAAACACATTGGACCCCTTTTCCTATAGTTTTTGCATTCATAAAGATTTATACCTAAACTTTGTATAAAACCCCCAAATTTCATGTTTTCCTAAGGATTGGCGGACCATGTTATTTTGGTAAGTAAAACTATTTGAAAATTCTTCAAAGAATCAATTAGCGTATGGAGGGTCCCGCCGTCACGTTTGCCGAGAAATATCATTATTTAAAGCCCGCCCACGCACAGTTACAGCTCGTGCAGATTACCCGTCCGATGACTGTCAGATGGCGCCCGTCCCAGATCTACGGTTGGTGTTGATTTCAGGAAATCCCGACGTCCGAAAGTTAATAAAAGCAGCAGTTACAGCCCGTGCAAATTGAGCGCCCGACAGCCGTTGGATTGCGCGCCTCCAGATCGACGGCCCACATCAATATCGGAGGACCCTACACGTCTGACAGATACCTTCCGATATCTGTCAGATGCTTACGTCACGCGGGGACAGATGGCGCGCCCAAGTTCCATCGGAGCCCGTCTGACAGTTACTTCGCCGTACAGGAAGGGCCGCGATATGATGACACCTGTCCCGTCCTCCTCCCCGTCCTGCTGTCACGCACGTCACCACCACGTCTGCCCACCTCATCCCTCATTCGCCCACGTGGCCGCCACCTCATCGCCCCCGTGGACCGGTCATTGACCGCCACGTCACCCGATGACGTCATGCTGACGTCATCCAACCTGGTCCCCCATGATGACGTCATGCTGACGTCATCCAAAAAGCGCGCCAATATGGCCAGGCAGCTACCCAAGAAAGAGCAACCAATATGGCGCCTCCTAGACAGGATTCTAGGGTAGACGCTTTTGTCCTCCAAACCCCTCAGAGGGAGGACACCAGCAGAAAAAGAGAGAGGCAGACCCCCCTCACAGAAGGACCAGATAAGAGGCAGAGGCTCAACCCTTTCTCAGAAGAAGAAATGCAAAGCCTAGAGACCTCTGCCAGCTCCTTGCAGCAAGAACAGGATAAAGCAGCACTTGGAGAGGTCAGCTCCTCAGGACAACAGCACAATACGGCTGCAGGCATAAAGGAGCAGTTCAAAGACGCCAAAAGAAGGAGTGAGCCAATAAAGATTAAGCTCTATAATCATTTGTTGAATATGGCTCCTCCAAACCAACAAAGGCTAATGGCTGCCTTTGATGTGCAAGAAGGCAAAATGACTATGAGCCATTTTGCCCCTACAGTGCAGCAACCTCAAACAGCTGCAGATTATATAAGGACAAACTTAGAAGTCCTTGCAAAGGACATCCACCCCATGGACTAGATCGAGCTCCACAAGCAGACGGGTGAGATGGTCTATACCACCCTGGCAGACAAGACCTTGATAAATTACAGGCTGCAAAATAGCTTAAACAACACTGCAGCACAGCTTGAATTGGAGAGGGCATCCTCTCAAGCTAAAGACAACAGAATCAAGGCATTGGAGGAAATAATTATAGAGTTTGGGCATGATCCCAATGATGTTAAGGCCATACAAGAGGTCCTTAAACTAAGAGATGCAGATATAGCTGCAATTAAGAAGAAGATGAAGATCCCACCAACTCTACATCCACAAATAGATGAAGTTGCCCAGCAGAGGCAACAAAAGGATTTCACTGCATTATTGATGACTTTATATAAGGAACTGGTAGAAACACAGGAGAAGCTGCAGGACACAGAGACAACTTTAGAAGCAGCACTACAAAGGAGAGAAGCAGGGAAATCTTCCAAACCGCCCACAGAAACAAAAGACCTTGAGGAAACCCCTCAAGAAACTACCCCTCCTAAACAGCAGGCACAACAAGATGCTCCAGCCACTACAGCACCAGCCACTATAGCACCAACAACAGAGCAGGCCGAGAGCCTGGACATGCAGAAACTAAGGCAAGAACTTCAGGTGCTAGAAGCTCAGATGTCAGAACTCAATCAAGCCAAGGAAAGCTTAGCAAAAATAAATGAGAAATATGATAAGTCTAAGCAAAATGTGGCTGAGAGGGAGAGAGAAGTAAAAGCTCTAAAGAAGACAATTGCACAGCTAGAAAAAGAGCTAAATTTTGAAAAGGTTACAGCAGAGCTTAAGCAGGTAATTTGGACTGCTATTGGGCAATCAATAACCAACCAATGGGAGTACATTGATGCCATTTATGAGCAAGTGGGACTCATTGGCAGGGCTAGAAAAGAGCTGCAAAGAGCAAGAAACTCCCTAGGCAACATGGTAGACCTTGCCCCTAGAATGATTGAGGTCCTCAACTATAGGACAAGTTTCCAGCTGGTGAAAATGGGAATTGGTAATAGGACTGAAACCATTTCCCTGATCAAAAGAGCCACAACAATGAAGAATTTAATCCAAACCCTGGACAGGAGAATCCAGGATATGCAAGCGGATATAAACAAGTTTCAGAACAGGTTCGCAGCCCTGCAGGACAGAGGGCTCCCCAGCTTGCTAGAATCAGGGAAATTACTCTCTCACGAAAAATATATCAAGAGGGTAAGTGCTTTTGCAGCAATTCATATTGCTGAGACACCAGGAACATCTGCAGCAGGCCCATTAACAGGGCAAATTCTTTTTGAAAAGTTAGATAATTTGTTTTTTATTAGAAATGAAGTTTCACATCTTTTTGATGAGCCCCCTCATTTCTACAAGTATACAGAAGCTGATGAGACCTTAGGGTCAATTTTGAGGCATCAGCTTCCCCCTCCAGACACATGGCAAGATTTGATAAAGTTACTTTTAAATCAAAGTTGAGAAGAGTAAATCTTTTATTAAAAGGTTTATATTACATATACAGGAGGATAAAAGCCATGACAGTAAATATGAAGACGCTAAGCCAACTCAGCACAAGTACTCGGCATCAACAGCAACATCAGTAGGTACAGGTGGCAGGGCCAAGAAGATACAAAAATCAGAGTGGTAGAGCACTTCATACTACATTTATGATAAAGCCGCGCAGCTGACTCTGCAGTGCCCAAAGGTCAAAGATTTATCCTGACAAGAGTTAAAAGCTTTTAAAGATCATTTATGTTTGCATTTACTTCTCATCTACTCTCTTTGTACGAGTGTAAGAGATATTTTTCTCTCAGATGACTCCATACCTGAGATATTTTTGTATGTAACCTCTATATATTCCCCCTCGCGTTTGTTTAGAGGGGTTGGACTCTGGATGTAAAGAAGCTCTCGTTTTCTCTTCTGTTGCTCTTACACTGTAAAGATTCAGGCAGCTAATACAAAGAACAATGGGATTTCTTCAGATATTGTCTCTCATGATGATCTGCTGGTGTGTGGCTTAAAAATACAGGATTCCCGTGTATTCCATGGCTCAATAAGTTTCCTTACTCCTTTTGTTATGATTATGTTTGCCATACTTTCTTGTATCTCTCATGTTTCCCACACATATTCGATTCTCTGAATAGCTAGTAAAAAGAATAACCCAGGTTTTAATCTTTGATCACCCTGAGTTCAATCCTAGCTGTCTGTATATGTTTTCTTCAGTTATGGTACTTAAAGAGTAATCCTTCAATGCTACCTTTAATACTGTATCATCAATAGAGGATGTTATTCCAGGAACTCAAGAAATTGCTCCCAGATAACAGACCTCTTTCACACCAGTCAACTTAAGTAAAGAATTCTTCATTGCTTTTTGCTAAGTTGTTTCCATTTTCGCCTCTCAATCTTTATAGTTTGTGTCACAGAATACATACAGGCCCTGTATTCATCCCACACTTCAGTCAAAACCTCATGGGAACAGTAGTCCAAGACCCCATCGCCCAATGGATTAGTTACCCCTAAAGTCAGACATTAAAAGCTATCAGAAGCATCCATCCTCCCAACCAAACACAAAAACAACCAAAAATGCACTCCATAACTAGCCTGAAACCTTCACTGAAAGCAATGATATAACTAATAGAGAGAGCCCTCTCTGACTACAGCTGGGCTAGAAGCTGTAGCCCAAAGATTGGTTAGTGGTTACCCCTGCCGTATCCTCTCTGGAGTCAAAGAGGACAACCTGGGTGTTAACATAAATGGCGACTCCGCTGGGGACTTCACGATCTGAAGGTCTGTACATCTACCAAGAAATCACACTCAGAATCTAAAAATCAGTCAAGACATCTTTTAGCTGCTCCCATACAAACATCTGCAGCCTTAAGATAGAGCTGACTCAGATCTCCTTTCACCATATACAGATACACAGAAGCTTTAGAGCTCCTGTCCAGTCCTTGCTATACAAAGCCTTCATAAAACTTAAAAGGACTAGCTCAGAAGCTGGCTCCCAAGAAGAATCTCCGGTACACAAGGGCAAATCCTGATCCCAACCCTCCCACTATATTCGAAAATACCAATACTATCTCCAAATTTGTTAGGAACCAGCAAATACAAGATCAAATTGCTGACATCAGTCCGCAGCCAGAGCTTCCTAACTCAATCCCCACTCTAGTCAAGGTCCTATTCCGTTCTACCCCTAATTCCCCTAGTTCCCCGTCAACATCCCAAAGTTCCCCACTAATCCCTTCTTCTCCCACACAAGTCCTTTTGTCCCACACTGTTTTACCCTCCATACCTGTTACCCCTGTGATACCTGTTGTTCCTCTCATCCCAGTTGTCCTAGTTAACCCCCAGAATCCAGCAAATATGGCCAGGTATGCACCTCTGCAACTACCTACCAATCCAGTAGCTCTACCTCAAGATTATCAGGCTAAAATAGCATACTTTGACTCCACTGGCCCTTATTCTGCCATCCAGCATGCTAAGAGAATGCAAGACCATTTTGAAAATTATGAGATAGATGATGAAACTGTAAGGATGAGAATATTCGTCCAAAGCTTAACAGGAGATGTGAGAACATGGTTCAGATCTCTGCCTGCAAATAGCATCACTACCCCTGATGAGCTCTACCAATCCTTTACAAATAGATGGGAGAAAAAGAAGGACCCCTTACATATACTTGGTGAATATGACATGATCAGAAGAGGTCCTCAAGAGACAGTTTTGGAATACTGTGCTAGGTTCAACAATGTCTACAATGGTATACCTCAAAATCTAAGACCTCCCCCGGATCTAGCCTTATACAAATTCCCAGATGGATTTGACCCAGATATGGCCTATCAATTGAAAGAAA
>APFE031197390.1:37099-63783 GCA_000404065.3 Pinus taeda
CCAAAAATGGTGAATCATCCCCCATGGTTGATATCATCATCTTGAATCCTACTGGTTCTTATAAAGTTTATTTTGGTTGTACATTTTTCTTAGGAAGCCCATTTTAGACCTCAAAATCTCCCTATTAAAACAATGATGCCAATAGTCAACGGAAATAAAATTTGGCAGAATTGATGGTTTCGGTTACATGCCACATGTCTAGTTGGAAGTTACATTCCTTGGGTTATTATTGACCCAACCCATGTAGCATGGGTTTGTTAACCATCAAAATCATTGGGTCCATTCTTCTCAACTCAAATGTTCATCATTTCATACCTATTTTATTTGAATGATTGTTTTTGCATATATTGTTTGGAATTTTGGGGTGTATGGTTTTTGGTGACAAAAAAGCCCTCAAAGTTTCCATTCATTGTGTTTCTTGGAACTTGCATAGTTTACTCAAAGGATGCAAAACAGGATGGGGGATACATTTGTTGGTGATTTGCAGTCATATTTTTAAAATGACATGAATGCAAAATGTTCTTGTTGCCCATGTTTTAGAATATTATGTTCATCATATTGGAACACAACACACTCATATTTTACTGCTGCAAATAAAAAATGTTTGAGGGAGTTGATTGGCATTAAAATCATGAGCAAATATTCGATCTAACGGGAAATACTCCTCACATTTATTTGACCTTCAACAAAGCATTTTGTTCATTGTGGATGCCCCTGTGTACAAAGGAGAGACCAACTTGTAATGCCAAGTGGATAGAACATGGAGGAAGAGAAAAAATGAGACCAACGATCTGTTATGCAAATTATTACTCTTGCGCCCTCTTTTAACTAAATTGATTAGCTCTTTTATAGAAAGGGATTCTCCTATATATCAAATTTTCTTATTAGATTTTGTGGTAGAGGGTGATAAATATAAAAGAGGGTGTTGACAGGAATAATATTAAAGGCAAATTTTATTTCAATATGAATGAAATAATCAGTAGTCAAAATGAAAAATATTGCAAAATGATGATCCCTTTGTATTCGACCTTAATCCAAAAGGTTCCATTGCACGTGGAGATAAGGAGTGTTTTATTTCATAGGTGGAAGATTCAACCAAACTAAGGGTAAATATTATATAGATTTTGTATTCCATGTAATAAAGAATTTCACTTTATATGCAGTGGCTACCAATGTTAAATCAAATGAAAAAAGAACGAGTTACGTGATTTGGCCACTCCTTTGAAAATGTTATGAAGAAGCAGAATTCAATTGCAAACCTATGTTTATTATAGGAAATTGAAAACAAAGGGAAGAATTGTAGATTATTATTCAAGCAGCTAGTAAGCATGAATAAGATTCTTTGTCTTTGTAATCAAACTATTCCTAATTCTACAGAAAATCAATACTTTGATATTAGAATAAACTTCAAATCCTTCAACTTTTGGTGGACCAAAATACTTCCTCCATCGGGAGGTATGATTTAGGAGGATCTTGACACTAGTTTCCAAAGAGTACCAAGTTAAAGAAGAGTTCAAGGGAAGATTGGTAAAGGTGAAATTATTTAAAATTTTATGAGCACAAAATGTTCAATGTACTCATGTAATTTTTCCTGTAAATTGTCAAAAGGAAATTGATTAAATGTGAGAATCCACCTCACAAACCATTTTCCTAATTTCAAGTGGGAGTTGAGATTTTCATGGGATTGTTTCCCTTAAAAATGTGGATAAGGTCTAATTTTGTTGGAGTTGAGATATTTTCTCCTTAAGAGTCTCATAAGTTCCTTTTTTTATGAAACAAGAGAGTTATTCTCGTCTTGGAATGTAGATCTAAGGAGATATTCTCTCGTTTTTTTTGGATCTCAAAAAGTTGTAAATGCTCTTTTGTACTCTTTGTTTTTGGAGAGAGTTTTGGCTAGAGAGAGAGCTTGAGAGAGTTTTTTTGAGAAGTTTTAAGAGCTTCATGTGGAGAATTATTTTGTGAACTTGTAGAGCTCAAGAGGTGTTTTGGAGGAAATATTTGTATGTACAAGTCTTGAAGTCTTTTTGATAGTAGAAGATAGCTCTAGGTTGGCCACCGTTTTTTATAGAGCCTTGTACAAATTCCTCTTTGAAGAAAGACAATAAAAGTGATTCGACCTTTTGAGGAAAATCCAAAGATGTATCCCAATGGAGAGGGTGAACTCCATTATCAATTTGGTTTTGATGATATTATTTATTCTTGCTTGACTGTATTGTTTTATATGCAATTTTAAATTGCAAGATTATAATGAAAGTTGCATGTTTATGGAAAAATTTGTAACTTAAATTGATAAGCCCTTCTAGTCAAGTGAAAGTGTATTATTGCATTTTTTTATGTGCTCTCAAGTTTTCATATTACACCAAGAGATATGCTACTCCACACTTGCAAACATCAAAAAATCTTGGAAATAAGAGAATAGTTTACAATCAATCGTAGTTTGCATGAGTATAAACACGATAACTAATAATTGTCGCTTTCTTAACATATGAAGATAGTTTACAATGCCATAAAGATCACCCTATTTCTTGAATAAAGGAATAGGTATGTATTCTTGTGACTGAAGGAAAATAATTATTTATATATTATTTTATTTGACTAGCAGCACTTCTAGAATGGTCTATAAATAGATCAGAAAGAGAGATGGAACTCACATAGTTTGAGTCACATACTTCCTTTCTCTTTTAGAAGTGGCACCTATGCCTATGATCTAACCATAAATTTCACCAGAGCCCTATCTATATAATCTGAGCATGCCCAGCTACGTGACAAGTGCTAAACTCTTGAACTTGTCGTTTCTATGGATTCTGTTGTGGGCTCTAGTGCTTCTGGAAAAGGTGTATGCAGCGAATAATAGAAGGGGGCATAAGAACACTAGGCTTCAATTGAAGCCTTGCATGAATCTGGTTTTGTATTATCATGACATCCTTTACAATGGCTCCAATGAGCACAACGCAACATCTGCCATTATGGCTTCTCCTCACGGGAAAAACCTTACTGCTTTCTTTAGTAGCAACGATCACAACTTCGGAGATATAGTAGTCTTCGACGACCCTCTCACACTCGAAAATAATCTTCACTCCCCTCCTGTGGGCAGAGCTCAGTGATTATACTTCTATGACAAGAAGAACACCTATAGCCCCTGGTTTGTGTGCACGATTGTGCTAAATTCTACAGACTATAAAGGCACAATCACATTGGCTGGGGCTGATCCGACCACTATTGAATACAAGGATTTATCAGTGGTGGGAGGCACCAGTGATTTTTTGATGGCAAGAGGGATCACCACCTTTTTCACTGACATGTTCGAGGGTGAGGCTTATTTTCGACTCCGTTTGAACATCACACTTTATGAGTGCTACTGATATATCGCTTAGACGATGATATAACGTTTGAGTATTTCTATGCTATTTTTTTTCCTTTTTCCAGGTAGCCATATTGCATATATGGTTGCCTCTTTTGTTAATCTGCTAGCCATCGCTATCTTCTGTTAATCTGTTGGTAGCTTGTTCTGGGCTACCTTCCCTAATGTTACTGCGTGTGCACCGCTTTTTTTATTTTTATTTTAGCAAAATAGATGTTACTGACTTTGAAGGAGTAAACGTCATGAACATAAGAACTGTTTAACTATGATGAGGTGATACTGGTAAGCCAAACATAATTCTGACAAGAGGCTTTGCACTCCATTTGTTTCGTTATAAGGCTCATTAATCATGTGTGCTCTAAAATGTGATAAAATGCTCGCTAGGCATAAACACAACTTATTTTCAATAAAAAAATTGTCTTTAAAATGTGGGTGTTATACTTAATTAGGTAATATGGCTAAAGACAAAGTTGATCCTCCTTGATATTGTAAAAGTTTAATCAACTGTTATTTTTGGAAATCCCATAGTATATTAGAGACCAAACTTATGTAGCCATGCAACAAAATTATTTTAGAATATGGAATATCTAGAATTTGAAAAATTTGTTAGAATGAAAAGAGAGAACTCTATAAGTTATCTTTGGATTGATTAGACCATTATGGATGATCTATCTTAAAATGATCCCCATGCAATATTGATCACAATAGCATAGCTCATTGGCAATCCCTGAAGTGGATCCATGTGGCTGTATGAATAACACTAGAATGGAGGTCAAGATCACCCAATTGGAAGCCAAGATAGATGTCCTCATTAACTCATAGAAGGAAAGATGAAATAGCATGGCCATATTCCAAATCCACATCAACAACGAGATGTCCACCTTCCAAGGAAACATTAATAACTAGTTGGATTTTATAATGATAAAATGTGGTTGAAACAATAATAGGAAATCTTCATCAAGTAATTGTAATTTCATTGGATCACCTTTTACAACACTCAAATCCTATGATGCATAGATTCCTTGAGGTAGATTCGAACAAATTTAATGGATTTGATCCAGCAAGATGGGTCGGTCAATCAAAAGTTTACTTTTCCTTCAAGGATATTGATGATGAATAGTTGAAACTTCGAGTGGGTGTGTTATGTCTACACATGGAGCATTAACGATGGTGGAAATGAAATTAGAATGCATGTCGAGGGTACCCTTCTAAGAACTAGTTTGCGTAGGGAATTTAGCTCAATTTGAAATTAATAAGTTAATGTTTTTGTAATGTTGGCGAAATTGTGCCACTTTAGCATAATGGAATAGTTTGTTGCTTATTTCAAGAGACTAATAGTAAAAAAAAGAGGTATGAATTATGTTCGTTTGAAGCACTATTTTGTTAGTGATCTCAATGAAGAGAAATTTGAAGCACAAAATGAGATATATCACCTAGATACCTAGTTGGAGGCCTCCCAACAAGATAAAGAAAGCACACATGGTGGTAATTTCCCAACCCAAACATTCCAATTTGCTCAATGATTGTATCTTATGTAGAAATTCCCACTGTAGATCAATAGATTATGCAATAAACTAAAGCAAAATACACGATCTACTTCTACAGCAAACTTTACAGAAGCTTAATTGAATTGAGCAAGATCAATGAGAATACATATAACTGAGAATGAGATATCAATTACACATAACATAGAAGAAATAACCCAGGGAAATCCTCAGCCTAAAACCCCAATCTTTGTATTATCATACAAGTGGAAATCTTGTTCAAGTTACAAAAAGAATTAGCTCTCAAGCTATCCCGCTCCCTCTGTAATCAAACAATAAAACTCACAGACTGAAAAGACATAGTATATGTCCTCCTCAAGCCCTCCAAGCCTCCTATTTCCTTGTGGAGTTTTTCTTGGGATCCAGTGATGCCACATGTGTGAATTGGCCTCATCACACTCACAAAACTTGAAGAAGTAACTGCACAATCCTCAAGGAAATATTTCCTTCTGCATGCAAGAGATATTCACAATGGAATATTCTAGCAACTTATAGTACACTGCCCCTCCATCTGATCTCAACTGGGTCTCTGTCTAAACTGACATACATGAATTATTTATGAGAGAATATTCAGTTATTTGAAGTGTAGCAGTTACATGCATGGATGCACTAACTAACTGAACTCACAATTAATTCAACAAACTGTTTGAATTAATTTAACTAGACTTGACTCAGTTAACTGAGCAAATTAATTACAACTCAATATTACAACTCATCCTTATCTCTTTAACTGATGGATAAATTCCTCAATTAATGGAGAAATGGTTGCATGTCCCCACATAGACTTCATGTTCGATTTTCTGCAACTAATTAACTCATGGTGAATTAATTAATTATTTTACAAATAGTTGCTAAGATCAAATTCGAATTTTTACTTCTCTATTTTAGTTCAGGGACTAACTAAAATAGGAAGATATCTTGAAATGCTATTTATAGCAATACTAAATTTAACACTTCTATATTTATCATTTCTTGTTGCTATTTTCAACACTCCCTCTCAACAAGAAAGGGATTATCAGTAACCCCAATCCTGTCTCTGTGGAACTCAAACTTGCATGTTGACAATGCCTTAGTCAAAATATTTGTATCCTGTTCCTTGGTCGAAACATACAGCAAAACCATGATCCTCTTGACCACACAGTCTCAAAGATAGTGATATCGGATATCAATGTGCTTGGACCTGTCATGAAAAACTAGATTCTCAGAGAGTTTGATACAACTCTGGTTATCACAGTAGATCACGGTTGGATCCATCCTCTAACCAAACAATCCCATTAAAATCTTCCGCATCCAAATGGCCTCACATGCAGCCTGACTAGAAGCCATGTATTCAGCCTCTACTAAGCTAAGTGCAACTGATCTTTGTTTCCTGCTATACCAGGAAACTGCAGCTGGACCAAGGTTGAAGATTCCTCCAAAAGTGCTCTTTCGGTCTAATGGACTCCCTGCCCAATCCGCATCTATGAAGCCCTAAAGCTTCACTCCCTCTGCCCGTCCGTACCACGATCCGAACTGATATGTGCCTCTGAGGTATCTCAGCACATGTTTCGCTGCCTTCCAAAACAGCTTGGTAGGCTCAACCATAGCATGACATAGCTAGTTCACTGCAAAGCATAAGTCGGGTCATGTGTTCACTAGATACATAAGTGAACCCACTATCTACCAATAAACAATAATAGCTACTACCTCACCTAAAGTAGCATACTCCTTCCTCCAGTTCCTAGCTAGACGAGTCTACATGGGCTTGCACTTATCCATGCAAAAGCACCTGAGTATCTCATTCACATACTTGTCTTGAGACACAAATACTTCACCATCCTTTTGCCACAACTCCATGCCTAGAAAGTAGTGCATAAGACCCATGTCTTTCATTTCGAACTCTCTTACAAAGTCCTCCTTGCAGGATTGTATCAGCTGATCATCACCTCTCAAAATCAGATCATCGACATAAAGAACAATGATCAATGGTTTACCTTCTACCATGATGTGGTAAAGGTTCACATATGCTTCACTCTTGGTGAAGCCCAACTTGGTGAAATAGCTGTAGATCCTGGTGTACCAAGCATGGGGTGCTTGCTTAAGCCCGTATAAAGCCCTCTTGAGTCGGCACACATGTGACTCACGTTCGAAGATCTTGAAACCTTCTAGCTGCTCAATATACACTTCCTCCTCAATCTTCCCATTAAGGAATGATGTCTTCATGTCCATCTGGTGGATCTTCCACCCCATTTAAGCTGATAGTGCCAACATTGATATAATTGATGAGTACCTTGCTACGGGAGAAAAAATCTCATCGTAGTCGATCCCTTCGACCTGTGAGAAACCTCGCACAACAAACCTTGCCTTGTGTTTCTCAACACTGCCATCAGCTGCCTACTTTACTTTGTAAAGACATCTAGAACTTACCACTGACTTACCCTGAGGTCTTGGAACAACATCCCACACACTATTCTGAATGATAGAGTCATACTTCTCTACCATTGCATCAACCCAGACTGGTTTCTGCACTGCCTCCACTAATGAAGAAGGTTTAGTATCTACACACTCCCCAACCAAGGCCATGTACCCAGTGTATCGCTCGGGCGACTGATCCGGATTTAAACAGGAACGCAACAAATTACAGAGATAACCATAAATACAGAGATGCGATAACCATAAATAAATAGATGCAGCGGAAATAACACTTCATTTCATTAATGGAAATACCGAAATATGCTTACAACCAGAATTGGAAATAAACCAGCTAGGACGATGGTAGCTTATCTCTGAGAAGAGATGTGCGGCTACATGTCTCTGAACTGTTCCGAACTTGTGTTACAATGAGGCTCGAAGGCCTATTTATTATTGAGAAACAATGGAAAACCCTTCACATTCCAAAACCGACCCTTAGAAGATGAAACGCCAAATTGTGGGCCCCGTTTTGGGTAAATTGGTACATCAATTTCCCGGGGTCGTAACTTTGGCATACGATCTCCGTTTGACGCGTATGATAGCTCGTTAGAAAGATCTATCCGAGAACTACCATTTTTGGAACGGGCAACATCCGGTCCATTCTATGGACCCATGTTGCCCTGGGATTCCCCAAAAAACGTCGTTTAGGGCCTCAAAATGGCTCCAGAAGTTCAGGACCCGAAAAACTGCTAAAAATAGTAAGTTGTGCTACAATTAAGGAAACTAAAAATGCTGAAAGAGACAATTGTGGGGGTCCAAATGGGATAGGTGGGTGGCCACCAACATCCACCTGGATCAGGTACCATCAAGTTATGTATTGATTATAGGAAGTTGAACAAGATGATGATTAAGAACAAGTACCCTTTGATGCATATTGATGATTTTTTTGATAAATTGAATGGAGTAGTAGTGTTCTTGAAGATTGACTTGAGATTAGGATATCATCAGGTATGCATAAAAAAAGAAGACATTTACAAGACTTTTTTTTGGACCAGGTATGGGAATTATGAGTTTGTTTTGGTTCCTTTTGGTTTGACTAATTCTCTAGCTACTTTCACGTGTTTGATGAATAGTGTGTTGCATCCTTATTTGGAGAAGTTTTTGATTGTATTCATTGATGACTTATTGATATATTATAAGAATGAGGAGGAGCATGAAGAACATCTAGAAACAATGTTAGCACTATTGAGAGAGCATCAATTGTATGACAATCTTAGTAAATGCAGTTTCTTTTAGACAAAGGTTCATTGCTTGGGGCATGTGGTTTCCAAAGAAGGTATAGCAACGGTTCAGAAAAATATTAGTGCTATAATGGAGTGGGAAACTCCTAGGAATGTGGATGATATCAGATCATTCATGGGGTTAGTAGGTTATTATAGATGGTTCATTAAGAACTTCTCACAAATTTCCAATCCTATTACATCATTTCAAAGCAAAGGAAATAAATTCAAATGGATAGAGGAATGTGCAATGAGTTTTGAGCATATGTTTAAAAATGCTCCAACTTTAAAGATTATAGATCCAGATAAAGAGTTTCTGGTATGTACAAATTCTTGCAAGAGAGGACTTGGTGGAGTCTTGATCTAGGAAGGACAGGTAGTATGCTATGAGTTAAGGAAACTGAATGAGCATGAGAAGAATTATGTGATGCAGGAGCTTGAGTTGGAAGTTATCATTGATGGATTGAAGAAGTGGAGACACTATATTCTTGGTAGGAGGTTCGTTTTGATGAGTGATCATGGTGGGTTGGGATACTTGTTTGACCAACCTAATCTAAAAGGCAGGAAATCTAGGTGGTTGGCTATGCTTAGTGGTTTGAATTCAAGATCAGGTATATTAAGGGTAAAGAGAACAGGGTTACAAATTCTCTTAGCAGAAGAGTGCATGTAAATCAAATAGTAGCTATGAGTTCATAAGGTACATATTTACAGGATTGGATCTTTCAGGCCAGACAACAAGATGAGAAGTACCAACAATTTAAGCACATGTTAGAAAAGTAGGGTACAAGTGAACATGATGTGGATTATCATCTCATGAAAGATGGTTTGGTCATATTTAGGGACATGATCTATGTGCTGGAAAAAAATAAGATCAAGAATATTATCTTGTGAGAATTTCACGTGAAGCCATTATTAGGTCACTCAGGATATCAAAAGACATTGAAAACAACGAAGAAGTTTTACCATTGGATGAATCTGAAGAAAGAGGTGGTTGAGTTTGTTACAAGAAGTTTGGATTGTCAACATGTAAAAGGAGATTGCAAGCATCCAAGTGGTTAACTATAGTTGATTTTGATTCCAGAATGGAAATTGGAGGCCATTTCCATGGACTTCATTACAGGTTTGCTAAGGAAATCTAGAAGACATGATTCTATTATGGTTGTGGTTGATAGGTTGACCAAGGTAGCTCATGTCATTCCAGTGAAGTCTACGAATTCAGCCAATGAGGTAGTTGAGGTATTGACTAGGGGGATGAAGAGGTTACATGGTATTACTAGGAATATTGTGTCAGATAGAGATGCCAAGTTCACTTCCTAGTTTTGTAAAGAGTTGTTTATAGGTTTGGGGATAGAGTTGGCCTTCAATACAACTTATCATCAATAGATAAATGAATAGACAGAGAGGGTCAACAAGAGTATTGAGGGGATGTTGAGGATGTGTGTCATGCATCAACAAAGGAGGCAGGATGAGTATCTTCTACTGGTATAGTTTTTGTATAACAATGGGTATCAGGAATATTTGAAGATGAGTTTGTTTTAGGAACTTTATGGGTGGATTTGTAATACTCTCATCAGTTGGAGTGATCCAGTGAACATGGTATTGATTAGACCAGACATGTTGGTAGATATGGAACAAGAAATGTAGGTTATCAACAAGAATCTAAAGGAAGCATAGGATAGGCATAATAGTTATGCGGACTAGCAAAGGGTATTTAAGGAGTTTCAAGTTGGGTAGCATGTATACTTGTGCATCAAGCCCAAGAGGATATTCTTGAGGATTAGATCATGTGCCAAGCTGACACCTCAGTATTGTGGGCCTTTCGAGGTCCTGGAGAGGATTGGACTAGTGGTCTACTAGCAAAGAAATTCCGTGATGTTTTCCATGTGTCATTGCTTAAGAAAGTATGTCTAGGATTTTTATCATGTGATTGATTGCTCTATATTGTAGGTGGAGATAGAAGGATAATTCCAGCCAGAACCTCACTGCATTTTTCAGTGAATGATTCTCATGCTCCAAAATCGAGCAATCGACCAAGTTAAAGTGTAGTAGAATCACTTTGGGCCCGATGAATCTACTGGGAGATGGTTGATCAAATGTGAGTTATGTATCCTTCTCTATTTGTTAGTTGAGTGAATGTATTGTAATATATGTTTTGATGTTTTGTTTTGGTTATTATATATATATATATATATATATATATATATATATATATATATATATATACCACATTGATATGTGTTTTGTTGGTTTATAAGTGTCATTGAACACAGAGGATGGAGTTCCCCCAAGGGGGAGGGGTTTGTGACAACCCCTAGTTGATTTTCAATGTAAAAAAGAATACGACCAAGGTCATGGGACACATATTCCAAGCTAAATGTTGGACAAAATATAGTGATGGGAATCACTTGTGATTAATTGATGGCTATGGAAATTGGCAAAGGCAAAGTGGCAATAATTGACATTTTATTTATGAAAATAAAGGAAAATAGGAGAAAAGGGAGATGAAAGGTCACATATTTTCATGAGAAGGAAATGGAAGGGAAAATGAAGGACAATGAAGAAAATAGAGGCCTCAATGATAAAAAGGCTTCTAAGGATCAGTTCACACATTTTGCCAATTCTAGCTTAGAGCTCTCTTCTATTCTCTCATTCTCTCACACTCTTGCACAATTAGAGTTTTCTTGGAGCATGCTTGGAGCACTCTAGTATTCACTTGGATTAGAGGAAGAAGGCAAAGGAAAGTAGGAAAGCAAAAGAGAACATGTAGATCATTAGATACTGTTGAATTGCTTTATAGATAATCGGTTGCATGTGTGATTTCCTTATTGATTTATGGATGCATGGTATATTCATGTGATTATCTGGTTATGTATTATCATTGACATGGAGGATTACTTGGATTAAAAATGGTTTTATCCTTTCCTTTCCTTTTCCTAGATAGCCATGGTGTTGTGGGTTTTTCCACTTGATTACTTTTTGGTTGGTGCTCATAATTTCTTATGGCCGTTGGTTGGAACAAATGTTTTGGAAGCCTTGGAATAACTTGGTTTGAGTTACTGGTCCTAGAACCTAGGTTGGGACAAACACTCTAGAGCTCTTAGTGGGTTGAGTTACTAGTCGTTGTAGCCAGGTTGGGAAAACACTCTAGAGCCCTGGATAGTTGTGGGTTGAGTTACTAGTTCCTAGAGCCCTAGACAACTTGGGTAGAGACCAGTCTAGTTGGTGTAGTAATTTTCAACCATGAGATGGAATCACTGGTTGAGGTGGTTTGGTCTTTGGAATCCCTGGTTTGGTTTTATTTGTTATATTCCATGAGATCCCACATTCATGCTTGGAATATGGCACGGGGGTGATTGGTTGAAGGCGAGATTTAGTTTAGCCTAATTTATTATCTGGTGGTACATGAAAGTCCCTAACTTGGTTGGTATTTTCATATTTTAATAAGAGTTATTATTCTATTATAATTCATGTATATTTTTTGGCAATATGTTGGTGATATTATGTCTGGGTTTCTATGGTTTATATGTTGATTATTTTCTAGTTATATGTTGTTTATATGATGTGTACCATATATGGATCTTGTTGTGAATTTCTTAGATATTGATCAATTGATTAATGTATAGACTACTAAGTGTTATTGCAACTAAGTGGAGATGGCATATGGCCCACGACGGATTCACCCAATGGACCTCCGACATAGCACGTGTGTTCATGGCATAATAAACAATACCCTTAATTTGACTACATATTGGAAAATACCTTTAAAAATCACGTTATTTAACCCCCTACAAATACAAACCCAATATACCTTCCCAATTTAAAAGACCCCTACTTTCACTAGATATTATAGGTATCCATTTTTTCATTAACATTTTTTATTCCCCTTTATATTTTTCATTAAATTTCAAATCCATTTTTTATACTTGCCAATATAAAAACCGTTTACCCCCTATTATATGCTCAATATATTATGTCGTTTTTTACTCAATATTTATCCCCCAATATGAGTGCACATGGTATGGTATTTCTCCCCGGTGAAGCCCCTATGATATGGCCTTCTCATTGATTCTCAGATGAATATCAAAATTTTATGACCAAATATGCATTCATGACCTATAGCTTACATGTTTGCCATGTGTTTGATAAAATGTTTGTTATGTTATATGTAGTCTAGGTTAAGTTTTTGAGTTGAGATTGAATGATTATATTTTTTGCCATGTTAAATATGATTTCAGAAAGTCTCAATCAATTCTAGGCAATGGTCTAGAGGCATGCCTAAAAAGGTGGCATTGATCATGGGACCGCATGCTCAAAACTGGAGAATTTGGGTCACAACCCCACCTAGGCAGGCTTGTGCATGTGGTTGGAGGCCTATAATTGCATGAAGGCCTTGTCATGCATGCATTTAGGGGTTAAAGTGTGTCAAAAGGAGCCCCAACTCATGGTTTGGTTACTTGGGGTGGTTCTTTGGCCCCTGAATGTCCCTGTAGCCCCAAGGAATGTTGTGAGTTGCCAATTAGTGGTTAGTTTTAGGCCCCACTTCCTTAAATAGATCTAGTTGGTTAGGTTATGCCATAGTAACTCTTCGTCTTATGTTTACCCTGGTAGGCCTGTGAACTTGGGTAAATATGGGAGGGATGATTATAAGAATTGGCTAAATTCATTTTTAGGTGTTAAAATCTAGTTTATAATTGATTGATTATGAAACATGTTACTAAAAAATGATAATATCTTGTTTTCATTGGTGAGATAATGATTTGTGTTCACTAATTTTCACAGCAAGGAGAATGCTCGTACCCTAGGTGTGCTCATACAAAAGTGGGGCCCATGGGTTCCTATGGGGCATTGTGTGCTTAGCATGCCTGGGTAGTCATGTGAAGAGTTGGTGGGTTAGCTCAACTTGGCAAGGGGTGCCCACAAAAAAGAAGTAAGGTCGGCCCATGAATACCATTGAACAAACTTCCCACAAGGGGATCTCATAATGAGTTTTAGAAAATTAACTAAATTAATGTTTGAGTGTCAAAAGTTGGTTTATAATTGATTTATTATGTAACCTGGTACTAACAAATGATAATGTTTTGTTTTCATTGATGAACTAATGATTTGTGTTCATTGATTTGTAGAGCAGGGCGAATGCCCACACCCTTGGTGCGTCTGCATGAAGGTGGGGCACTTGGGGGCCCATGTGGTGTCACATGCTTCACATGCTAGGGTACTTGCCCTGCAGGGGCACCTATGAAATGAGTTGGTGGGCCAAGGCGACTTGGATAGGTGTGCTTGCAAAAAATAAGTAAGGTCAACCCGTGACTACCTGTGACCAAAGTTCTCACCAAGGGTCTCATAATTATTTTTAGAAAATTGACTAAATTAATGCGTAGGTGTTAAAAAATAGTTTATAATTGATAGATTATGTAGCATGGTACTAGAAAAGGATAATATTTTGTTTTCATTAACTAGATCATGATTTGTGTTGACTAATTTGCATAGTATGACGAATGCCTACACCCTGGGCACACCCGCACAAAGATGGAGCACCCTAGCGCCCCTGGGGGTGTCGCATGCAAGGCACACTAGGACACCCACATGTTAGGGGCACCCATGTGCTGACTTGGTGGTTTGACCCAATTTGGTAAGGGGTGCCCGCATAAAAGAAGTAAGTTTGTCCCATGACTACCAAGGAATAGAGTTACCAAAAGGGGGTCTCATAATGATTTTTAAAAATTGACTAAATTCATGTTTAGTTTCTAAAAGTCAGTTTATAATTGATTGATTATGCAACATGGTACTAACGAATGATAATATTTTGTTTTTATTTATGAGCTAATGATTTTTGTTCATTGATTTTCATAGCAGGGCGAACCCTTGTACCTTGGGTGCACTCGCACTAAGGTGGGGCACCTGGTTGCACATGGGGGCATCAGGTTGCCCATGGGGGTGTCACGTGATGGGAATGCAAGGGTGACTATATAATGATTTGGTGGGTTGACCTGACTTGGCAAGGGGAAACCATAAAAAATAATTAATGTCAGCCCATGACTACCCATGAATAGAAATCCCACAAGGGGGTCTCAAAATGTTTTTTAGAAAAATGACTAAATTAATATTTGGGTGTTAAAAGTTGGTTTATAATTGATTTATTATGAAATATGGTACTAATAAATGATAATATTGTGTTTTCATTAATGAGCTAATGATTTGCATTCATTGAATTTTACAGCCGGGCGAATGCTCATGCCCTAGGTGTGCACGCACAAAGGCGGGGAGCCAGGGTACCCATGGGGGTGTCATGCACTGGGCACGCTAAGGAACTCACCTAGTAGGGGCACCCATGCGATGCATTGGTTGGTCATCCCGACTTGGAAATGGATGCATGCACAAAAGAGGTAATTTCAATCCATTACTTTCCTTGACTTGAGAATGGGGCCAATGTTGAATTTTTTTTTCTAGTTCGTGCTCGTATGCATTGAAATTTGACATGGTTATGGTAGATGCATGCATTGATGATATGGGAAGATTTTGAGACTCAAATACGACTCAAAAAAATAATTTAAGAATTAAACGACAAAATTATAACATATATAAATGTCAAGGAGATGAAATTATTTATTACTATTTATCAGTTGTGGGCTAATAATGTACTTCATAGTCCAGAGATTGATAAAACTCCTTACCCTTCCATTTGAGAAATATTCTTACCCTTCATCGTCATCTTTGTCATCATTGTCATCATCAACATCATCATCATCACCATCATCTTTGTACCAAGCGATTGTGGCGACGGGTGAACCAGGAGACACAATGGTCAAAAAGACATGGTTTAATAAAGCTTTAAAAACTAAGACTTCATAAACAATGTCCCATAAAAAATTTCTTTGTATGAAACCTTGTATAAATTTTTATTAGTATTGTCATATTATATCTAATTCTAGCGTTCACTCTATTGATCATGTAGAATATTTATTCAAGTTTTCATTAAAATTATTTGAAGGTGATTTACTTCTTATCATTATTACTTGCGGTAATAAAATTCCTTGAACAAACTTACCCTCTAAAACTTGTTTAGAGTTCTCCAAATACACACATAGTTGATATGGTTCACTTAGTTTCCATAGGATTTAGGATTTCAAGTGGAATTCCCCCCAGATGTTGATCTTAAATTATACGAATCCTCAATAAAATCCTAAAATTGACATGTTATAAGCTAAATATGGCATATTCCAAGCCTAATATAACCGATTTAACAACTCATATACATCCACAAACATAAATTATTAATATACCCTTATAATTCATAAACAAATGTAAGCATAAATAAAATCAATTAAATAGTGATAAATAATGAACACATCGAATTATGAGGAAAACTAACCATAGAAACACTATAAGACTTATCTTATTAATGACAAAATATGGTGCTTCATCAACATTCTTGAATAGAATGAATTCCATCTCAACAAATGGTCCCTATAATACTAGTGTATTCCCTCATTGTTATTGTCAGTGTAGCCCCCTTATTATTATTTTTGTGCTCATGTAGTCCCCATATTATTATTATCGCGCCCCATAGAAGCCCACTATTTTTATGGTTGTGCCCTTACATTATTATTGTTATGTTGGCTTTGATTATATTGTGACCCCTTAGACTCCTATATATAGAAAGGAGGTTTTGTCATTTGAATCATCCAAGAATTGTTTATTTATGTAATGTAAAAGAGGTTTGCCCCTTGAAGAGGATACTTTTTAAGTCGTTGATCTATCTATTTGTGAGATGGTTACATAACATTTGGTATGAGAGCTTTGGATTGTAGGGTTTTGCTTCTTCAAACAGGTCATCTTGGAATTTTCGCTGTAACGTTTTTTCTACGAGGCTTGAGAAGCTGAAAGTTTTACCACGTGGATACAGAATCTAAGAGAATTCCATTTAAATATTTCAAATCTTGGTTCACTACATTTTCAGATATATCATCTGACGAAGTTAGGGTTTGTGTGGGCTCCAAAATTCTATCTCAAACAGGTGACTAGGGAAAATTGTCATAACTTTTGTTTCAGGCATCACATTTGAATTTTGTAAAAAGTGGTTGAAAGTGCATAGACTATAGTTTTTCTTGTACAATTTTAGGGCCTAAGGTATTGGGTGTTAAGCCTAATTATCTTCTTTATTCAGAGGTATTGCCACATTGGACCCCAGTTCGTAATGGGCTGACAACATCGCCCGTTGTTTTGTCACAAGGTGGGAAAAAATGATTTTTATGATTCCCCCTCGATGGGGGTTTGGGGGCAGTGCCCTCGAAGCTAAAAATAGATGTAAAATTACCTTGTGAAATATTGTAATTTCATAGTCAATCTGAGCCGTTCATTAGATAGATGATCTGATGGTAGAAGTTATGTTTAATTTAGGGTTTTTTCCCTAGAAGGAAACCCCTCAATATATATGAGGGAATTTTATTGTGGCTATGTAGATGTGTATTCTGAGTGAGAAAGAGAGAGAATATTGTGTGAGAGTGCAGAGGAAATTACAATGGATTTGTTGTAGGTTGTATCTCTTCATTTTGCTAGATAATATAAAGGAAGGAATGACTGTTTCTACATGGACGTAGTCCAAATTAGGCGAACCACATATATCTATGTCTTTCTTGTTTTATGTGCTTTCTATGTTTATATTTCTACAAATATTTTATGTGTTCCATTACTCTATAATATATAATTTTCTAACAGAAGGTTCAAATAGTAGCACGTGGTATCCTGTACAACTTAGCCCTACTGAACTAGTCTATAACCAGGACATCGTGGGATATTTGGCATAACTCTTTCTTAGCGAATCCAATATCGATCCAACTTGTGGGGTTGGAAAGAGGACTCATAGAGCTACCACATGAAGAAATTTAAGAACTAGAAGATTAGAAATTACATAGTTACAATTGTTTAAAATCAAGCTCCTAAAAGTAAGAACAATGTGTGTATTTAAAAAAAAAATGCATAACTTTTGCTTGAAAAATTAGTTTGAAGTGATTCAAAGGGCATAGTGAAGCATAGATATAATTGTTTGATTTCAAAATGCCTCAAAGCAAGAAAATGGAAACACATAGTAAGAAAGCAGAAATATCTATTATGATGCATGAAGAAGAGGAAGAAATGCAACACGATATATCAAATTTATGAGACCCAGTGCAACAAATTTCTCTCTTGCAAAGAGTAACCAAAAATGAAATGGAAGCTAAGATGGATGGCTTTAAGAATGGTTTAAAATCATACATGTAAGGTTTGAAGGATGGATTAAAAGTAGATATGGAACGTTTGAAGGATGGTTTAAAAGAAGACATGGAAGGTTTGAAGGACAGTTTGACAAAGTTGCTACAAGAAATGCTTCCGAATTGTGAAAAGATATTAGATGAAACTCATGATGAGTAAAAAATAAATGTTAATCATGATTTCATAGACTCTAACTTTTTATTTAAGACCCACCATATTCCAAATATCGATATGAGGAAGTTTGATGGCAAGGATCTGGTAACATGGATACTATAAATGGAGCAATATTTTGATCTCCATAATGTGAAACACACACAAAAGGTACGCATTACAAATTTATATTTAGGACCCAATCAATTTGTGTGGTATCGATGGCTTTATCCTCATAAACCATTTGTCACTTGGTCAATTTTTACGGAGGAAATGATAACAAGTTATGAGGATACAAAGAGCAACACCTTCTTTAGCCAATTGATAAATCTCAAACAAAAGGGTTCAATGGCAAAGCACATTGAGGACTTCCAAAAATTGAATATAAGGGTCAATGATATTCCAGAGGAACATAGGGTTTATTTTTTCATAAGGAATTTAAATGATAACATCCAACATGAGGTTCACCTTGGGAACGTCATTCATTGGAGAAGGCATTTAGGTTGGCAAGAAAAATTGAAAGAAAAATTATAGCAACAACGAAGCCTACCACTCACAACTATAAAGATGGAAGTGTTGTTGCCCCTAACATTCCATAACCTACAAGGTTGACACCAGAACAATTGGACTAAAAAAGAGAAAAATGGCTTTGCTACAATTGTAATAGAAAATACACTAAACATCATAAGTGTGTTGAGAAGAAATTATTTTACATAAATCATGAAGAGGATGATGAAAAGGAACAAGAAACTTCAAAACAAGAGGATATACACCAAGAACCAACCCTAGAGAAAGAAGAAATGAATTTGACCATAACTTGTAATGCATTGGCACGATTTACCATTCCTCAATTGCTCAAGATAGAAGGACATATCAAGAAGAAAAAGGTAACAACTGATTGATTCAGGTAGTACCCATAATTTTATTCATTGTAAGATAACCAAGGAATTGAATTGCTTCCTATACCCAGAAACATAGCCTTAAGTGATGGTTTCAAATGGAGGAACTATCAATTGCTCTGGAAAGTGTTGAAATATGGCAACAAGAATATTCCAATTTAATTTGTCCTTGAATTAAATTGTGAATTGAAATCAAATTTAGTCTTAACAGCTACTTGGAATTAATTAATTAATTTATTTTAAACTAATTAGTTGGAGAAATTCAAGTTAGAAGTCTTTCAGAAGTCATGCAAGAGTTATCCCTTAAGTTAAGGATATAAGATTGAGTTATATTTGAGTTGTAATTAGTTAACTTAGTTTACTGAGTTAAGTCCAGTTAAATTAGTTCCAAATTGTTTGAGGAACTAATGGTGAGTTAACAGTCAGTTGATGCATGCATGTACTCAACTAGTGCTACTCCAGTTAGCTGAAGATTCCCTCATCAGAAACTCATGCATGTCTATTTTGAGAAAGACCCAGTTGAGATTAAACTCAAGGACAATGTACTGTCAGTTTCATGTGCTTTCTCATGGAGAAAACTCATGCATGCAGTCAAGGATTTATCCTTGGGGATTGCGTAGTTTTGAAGGGAGGGTTTTCCACTTGGTAGCAGGAAAATCATCCACAAGGAACAACTAAAGGAAATAGGAGCTTAGAGGGAAGAGAGGAAGGTTGGAGAGAAGCCAAGATTTCTTGTGAGCATCTGTGAGGATTGTATTGAGAGCTGGCTAGCTATGAGAGCTAAGGCTTTGTATAATTCATATGTATTTCCACCATGTATGATAATACAATAGTGTGGGTTTTTTTAGCTGAGGCTTTCCCCAATGTATTTTCATGTGTATTGTGCCATTGATTCTTCTTCTTTTGGTTATATTGTTCAGCTTGATCTTTAAGCTTTCACAAATTGATATTAGAAGTAGGTTATAGTATTATTGTTTAATTTATATTGCATTATTGGGTTAACCTACACAGATTTTCTACATGGTATCAGAGATGGATTTGTAGAAAAATTCTACATGGTCTTGGAGCTGTGAAAAGTATACTGAGAAGAGAATTCAAAGTTTCAAGTTCGGGGTTGCAGGTGCAAATTGAATTCATATCATACTTCAAGGTTGGCCAATGGCGTTCTATCATAGAAAACTTCAGGGGCGAATGTTCGCCCTTTGGCGAAATTAAGGGGTTTTAAATTTTTAATGGGTGAATATTTTGTATCATAGTACATTTTTACAAATCACCTCAAATAGCCACCTTATTTTAAGGGAGAGGGTAAAAAAGGTAAATTTAGCCCTTGAAATTAGGAGTTACAACCTTCCATTTGCCCTAATTTTCAAGAATAGGTTTTATTTAAGTGAATCCTATGGGCCAAATACCATATTTATAAAAAAGGGTATGGTAAATTAATAAAAATATAAATAAATGATAAGTATGGTAAATAAATAAAACATTTTTTATATTTACTCCATAAGTCATCTTATATACATGCAAGGGTGTAAACAAATAAAAATATAAGTAAAGTGGTGGTATGGTAAATAAATAAAACCTCTTTTTATATTTAGTCCATAACCCTTGTTCTATTTATGAAGGCTCAAGAAAGAGGTTTTGTTTAAGTGAATCCTATGGGCCAAATACCATATTTGTAAAAGAGGTATGGTAAATTAATAAAAATATAAATAAACGAGAGGTTATAAGTATAGCTTCGGCGTGAATCACATAAAAATGACCTTTGTCGACGCGTTTCGAACCAACTAGTGTGGTTCATCGTCAGGACAAGTTGAAGATACAGGCCTGGCAGGTTAAATAGACTGAGCAGAGACTCCAACGGCTAGATAACGGCTAATTTTTGACCCTGAGACCTAGCCCAACTAATAATAATAAATTTAATATTATTATTATTTTTATAGTATTCAAATTGATAAAACAATATTTTATTTCTAGAAATTAGTGAAATTAGGTGTGTTAACTAGAAACTTACGTAATTTATTTAATTAGATAACATACGGTTATTAATAAATTAATAATAATAATGGTTATTAAAAATTAATTAATTAGTTTGAATGATTTCTTTTGTAGAACTTATATTATTATTATTACTTTTATAATATTACAATTAATAATATAATTATATATTTCTAGAAATTAGTAAAATTAATTATAGTGAATGGTAATTTACCTAATTAAATAACATTATTATAAAAATATAAATAAATGAGAGGTTATAAGTATAGGATTAGTAATTTATTTATGTAGGTTGGAATAAGGATTAGTAATTTATTTATGTGGTTGGAATAAGGATTAGTAATTTATTTAAGTGGTTGGAATAAGGATTAGTAATTTATTTATGTAGGTTGGAATAAGGATTAGTAATTTATTTATGTGGTTGGAATAAGGATTAGTAATTTATTTATGTTGGTTGGAATAAGGATTAGTAATTTATTTATGTAAAGGTTGGAATAAGGATTAGTAATTTATTTATGTGGGTTGGAATAAGGATTAGTAATTTATTTATGTGGTTGGAATAAGGATTAGTAATTTATTTATGTTGGTTGGAATAAGGATTAGTAATTTATTTATGTAGGTTGGAATAAGGATTAGTAATTTATTTATGTTGGTTGGAATAAGGATTAGTAATTTATTTATGGGTTGGAATAAGGATTAGTAATTTATTTATGTATCGGTTGGAATAAGGATTAGTAATTTATTTATGTAACCTATATTACTTATTATATAGAAACCACTTAACCGATTTATATATTCATAATAACCATTAGTACTATTTTATCATTATAATAATGTTATTTAATTAGGTAAATTACCATTCACTATAATTAATTTTACTAATTTCTAGAAATATATAATTATATTATTAATTGTAATATTATAAAAGTAATAATAATAATATAAGTTCTACAAAAGAAATCATTCAAACCTAATTAATTAATTTTTAATAACCATTATTATTATTAATTTATTAATAACCGTATGTTATCTAATTAAATAAATTACGTAAGTTTCTAGTTAACACACCTAATTTCACTAATTTCTAGAAATAAAATATTGTTTTATCAATTTGAATACTATAAAAATAATAAAAATATTAAATTTATTATTATTAGTTGGGCTAGGTCTCAGGGTCAAAAATTAGCCGTTATCTAGCCGTTGGAGTCTCTGCTCAGTCTATTTAACCTGCCAGGCCAGATCTGTATCTTCAACTTGTCCTGACGATGAACCACACTAGTTGGTTCGAAACGCGTCGACAAAGGTCATTTTTATGTGATTCACGCCGAAGCTATACTTATAAATATGGCTATGTTAATTTATATACTCGATCATTTAAAATTTGTGGAAAACTTATATAACGATAAGTTATTGTAGCTACACTATAAGTTGATAACTTCTATGTGTATAAGTTATTGGTTGATACGTTCTCTGCCTCCGCTAAGAAGCTATCATCAGATTGCTTATATAACCCTTTATATATGTTATAGAAAGAATAAATTTAATAAATATATTACATTTGTCGGCTATAAAATAAATGTGTTTCAAAGTAATCTTTGGTATATATTATATTTATATAAAAAAAAGATATGAATATACGCTTTGTTAGAAATAGGATGGGACGTAAGATTAGACAATATGGTACATTAAACAATTTTGAATTAATTTATATCTATATATGTATAAATATATAGATAGATAGATAGATAGATAGATTCTTTAATATATAAAAATATAAAATAATATTACAGACTATACATATTTTCTAAATTGTAATGAATACTTTCCACATTCACAGTGTGACGGTAGTCATGTGGATTGGTTATGCGATGGTGCAAGATTTGAATCCCATTGAGTCGTATCCAGAACTTTTGAATTAATAGAATGTATTATCATAAATAACTATATTTCCGAAATACAAATTTAAATTTAAATTTTAAATTTATAAAATAATAACTATATTTCTGAATTCTGCTGGTGGTTGACATATGTCAAACAACATCATATGACACCAAGTGCCACTCAATAAATGGGTTCTCATGCGTCAAACTATTGAGAAAGGGTGAGTGAGGACCGTGGCTTTCTTAGCGCATGGAGGTCTGTAGATTTTTGGCTGATATATATTGTGTAACTATAGACCATTCCCTCTGCTCAGTCCATTTTTCTGTTGGTAGAGGTCAAGGTATTGAATCACGTTGCTTATACATTTGCGGCTTGATACATCGAGTTCAAATTTGATAGCGGAACAACTACGGCTGAGTAAAGAGACATGGGAAAGACAGAATAATGAAGACAGCTAATACAAATTTCCTCGAATAGAAAGTATGAATTTATAAAATTTCACAACATATATTTATATATGTATATATATTTTATTGACTATCTGCACTTTCAACTTGTAACAGATTGCCATTGACACCAGGTATGGCAGTCGTGGACATAAACCAGTTCAGCAAGGGTTTAAACAAATTTGCCCAAAAGAAAGGAATCAAGGCAAGTGCATAGGGGTTTACTACTTTGGCTAGCGCTCGATTGTAAAAACGTACACACTCTGGTCACTTCCCATAATGACCGTAAAGTAGGTGCAAATATATCATTGCAGATGTAAATCATCGTGCCAAGGTTCGCTTGTTCTCTGAGGAAATCATTTTTTAAAATCCTCATCAATGTATTATATTTGAAAAAAAACAGTTGCACACAGAAGACTTAATATAATAATATGGCTTATTTGATATAACATTGTGACTTATTCATTAGTGAATCTTATTTTTTGTGCTTGGATGTACCTCTTTTTTTTACACAAACAAGATCTCACTAGAGGTCCTTATGTTTGGTTTTTCTAGATCCAAATACACCAGGATCCCTTTGCTTCAGCCAGTGTAAGACATTTCCATTTGTCTATTCATCACTCAAGAGTTTGGTAATTTTAAAATTCAACTGTAACCTTATCTTAACAGATTTAAATCTGTAAATCTTAACAGACTTAACAAGTCCGAGAGTTTGAACTGAGCTCTGATATCAGAATGTAAGAACCCTAATCTCTATTAATTTCAAAATAGCAGAACAAGAAATTTAAATACAGAATTTAAATAATTAATCTAATGAATACCAACATGTCTGCTTTGCTGCAAATCTGTCTGCTCTACTACAATTCTTGTCCGGTTGCGTTACCAAAACGGCCAAAAACCACCCTATCGAACTGGGTACACCCTGGGTACACAGTCTCAGAATGCTTTCAAATCAAAGCAATCTGACCCCCCGTGCCCAAAAACTCCAGTACACTCAAAACTCAAGAGTTTTTGTATCTCTGTGTTAAAATTGGAATTGCTCTCTGTTTTTCCTTCCCCCTCCTCAAGATTTCCTTCCTCCTTTTAATTCCCCATCCACCGCCTTCCTCCCATCTCCGTGTCATTATTTTGATACGTGTAATTTTATAAAACCAAATTTTATTTGATTTCGTTGATTTTATTCGGATATGGAGATTTGATTTGATAAAGTTTATTTATTATTTTAATGAATTAATTTATTATTTAATTTATAATTTTAATTAATATATATCATTATTTATTAAATTTTAAATTTTAATTTGTAAATTAAAATTAACATTTTCTGTTAGTTTAAGGATTTATCATATATATATGATATTCTGGTGAGGTATTAATTCATTACCTTAATTTATATCTCCTCCTATAGTAACTAGCTTATTTATAGTGCGATACATGCGAGTTTATGCATACGTAGCTATCATATGGAGGTCTCATATGTATGCTAATACTCGTATTTTATTTATAGTTACAGGTGGGTCATTACACGCATGTTGGGGTTGTTCTATTTGTAAGAGTTTGCGCATTCAATCCCTCTTTTAGGGTTGGGTGGCGAGAGATTTTGAGTTGGTACACGGTGGAGTGGACTATGCAGATGGTAGTGGACCTAGGTGGAGCTCAGCAGGAGTTTCCATGCACTGGGGATGCTAGAAGCCCCGACTGGCAATAGGATCTAGGAGGGATCACCTATCATTTCCCAGGTATATCGGTTGACTGTGACCTAGACGATATAGTTGACCAAGCAGTCGAGCATGCACCTCCACTAGGAGAGTTTCAGTCAGCACCAGTGGCCAACCAGTTTTTGGGCAGACTCCTTGGGTTGTCTTGGTGTGACAATTTGTTAAATTTGGACAACTAGGTCCAAACTCCATGTTCTGATGCTCAGATTAAGAGGCTAATATTTTTGTTGGATTCCTCTTTCTGAGAGGTGTAAAATCCATATAAAAATAGTCTTAATCCGATAAGCAGAACTTATATTTTGAATTTATTATTCTTAATAAATTATATGTGCAAGGTCGGTCAGTTTTGTCATGTAGGCTCACATGCCCAACAGATGTGTCACACACCCTCATTGATGGATATAAATACAGGAAAAGTTGGAGAGAATTTCAACACACAACAACTCACATCTTCCTCTCTCATTCTAAGAGTACGAGCTACCTGGAGGACGAATTTCAGCCACACGTGGGAAGGACGAAGAGGACAGACCGTACGGATTTTCTGCTGCTAGGGTTTCGCAGAAAGTTTGACCAGCGTTGACTTTGGTCAACCCATGGTCCAATCAAGCTGAAAATTGGTGGAAGGTTCGATTTTTGAAGGCCGTACTACCTGGCACAAAAATTGAGGTCAAAGGGTTGACCGTTTTGCTGCTGCGTTGACTTTTAGCTTGCTGCCCCTGCGTTGACTTTTCAGGACAGCGTTGACTTTTGTAGAATTGACTTGGGTTGACTCATCTTCTGGTTGGAGGGTTGTTGTGACACATGCTGGGCTGGCTGACCAAAGGAGACTTTGCTGGTTGAAGCATCCTGTTGACCGCCGAAACGAACACACACATTTTTCCTGTTTCTGATTTGTCTTCTGTAAGATCTGCTTATATGTTCTATCTGCATTTTGCTTAATTGTTGTGAGAAAAGTGAAATTGCTCTTAGCATAGAACATCTACAAAACTTTACAAAACAGCACCATATCCCATCCAGACCCAAAATTTTCATGCCCTTCATTGAATCATGCTAGTGTGGTGACGGACAATACTGAAGAGTTTGCAGGGAGACTTTTGTCAAAGCTCTTGAAATACATTACAGTGTCTGTAGATGCAACACCTGCAGCTTCTAATGGCCAAACAGAGAACATTGCTGGAATATCTGAAACAACATCTGCCCACACTGGTAGCAGTGACATTTAGCTTTCAAATAAGGGTGTCAAGAAAATGTGGGTCCGTGGAAGATTAATTGGAGGTGAAAGGCAATATGTATGATATGCCCCATCACAAGCATCACATATTAGAAGACAATCAGCGCACTCATCAATACCTTAGGCTTTGCAAAGACTATCATCTGTACCTGATGAAGGAGGGTCACACTGCTTATTTTGTAGGCAGGGGCTTACAATATGTCTGAATTATTCTTTTCAAGGTTCCTTTTTATTATCTCCATAAACTATCCAAGCAAGATTACGAAGACCATAACGCATCATTGTCTCTATTTGCAAGTGTTGCATCTTTATAACCATCTGTGTACCATCTTTCAAAATACCACCATGAACTTGTGCACTTGATACTGCTGCAATTGGTATTTTCTCCACATAGATTTTTGCCTCTGATTGCTAATGATATTCTGAATTGTGCTTGTGCAGATAGGAGCTTTGAAGTCACTGCTAGTTTGAAGAACTGAAAAAGCAAATTACATAATCTAAAAAGCAACATTTAAATGATTTCTTCTTCAAAACCCTGTTTT
>APFE031197392.1:6022-18475 GCA_000404065.3 Pinus taeda
ATGATGAACATTCTGTTTTTCATGTGTCGCAACATAGAGAGGATGGTGCCTTTAGTACAAAGGAAGAGCCCAGCACATCAACATAGGAGCATATATCATTATGCATTGATCAAAATCATAGTGATGCATCATTTGGCACAGCACGGTATTACTTGGGAGGATTTCATCTCCCGTGATTACTTTTCCGCGCTACAACCTTCTCCAGAGATAGTTCATGATGAAGGAGGGCCTTCATAGCAGTTTGACATTCCTGAGACCGAGCATGTCGATGCTCTGGCATATGTGACATATCAGCGAGGCCACATGGCCTTATTTGCATCTGCACGACGAGTACTATCTCCACCCGGGGTGGAAGGGGTCTCGTTGACATCATCAGCACAACGAGTATTATCTCCACATCATGTGGAAGGGGTCTCACCTCTGTCTTCAGCACAGGTACAGATTCAGGATAGGGGCAAGAGACCCATGGTTGATGAGGGTCCTTCAGGAGGTCAGGACATGCGTATCATTGATGTTGATGCTAGCTCTCATAACTCGGAGCTAAAGGAGATCATCCGAGAGCAAAGGGACGAGAATGAGTCACTTCAAAAGAAATTGCAGATGTCTAAGTGGGTGATCAACTACTTGGAGCAGCGCAACAAACAGCTAGAAGATGAGCATACACTTTATGAGCTGCGGAAGATCTGGGAAGACTGAGAATTGGCCCGAAGGAGACCTGGTGATTTGACACCTATTGATCGAGAATCAATGCTCATCCGGGTAAACACTCATTTGGAGAAGTTGTTGGCGAAGGCAAATAGAGACAAAGACATGCTTCGTCATATGAAAACTCACTATTGGGCTCGCATGCATGTTTGCAAAGCGAAAATGAAGATCCTAAAGAGGTGTTTGAGCAAAGCGCTAAAGCGACAGAAAAAGCCCGATTCACTCCAAATTTTGGCCGAGGCTTCATTGGCGGGGCACAACACATGATAGAGGGTCTTCACTCCGAATTTGAGCAAATTCGAAGAAAATTTTGTCATTTTGAAATTTTTGGCTTGCAAAACAGGTTTTTTGGCTCAGTGCGTAGCTCGCGACCCATAAGATGGGGAGGTCCAGATCACAAATGGCTTGTAGTTTTGGATTTTTCATGATGAATTATACATGCTCAGCCATTGCCAAAGAATTTCATCAAGTTTTGGGTGACCAAAAGGCTCAAAAACATCATGAAAATCACCTTTCTGCCACTTTTTGCACCAGCACGAAGTACTTCCGGGAGAATGCACTTTTGGAGGGTCAAATGGACACCAAATTGGAAAATTCCATTTGGGTTAGAAAGTAGACATCCAGAGCTTTCCAAAAAGCCAACCTGAGCTCAATTTGGATGCTAGGAAGTGCCCAAAAAACAAGTGGAAAGGAACGTAGTGCACAGGGCTCAGGTGCGCAGCGCACAGGGTTTTTTGGCACAATTTTCATCCTCAGCTCAGCAAATGAAGCCAGTTTTACCAGTTTTGACTTGTGATGTGATTTTTCACCCTTATTGATGTAATTAATGAAACATTATGTTGATTTGACACTTATTTACCTATTCTAGATGATTCATTCATAAAATAGCAAAAATTTAATGAATGAATTGGTTTCCTAGCTTATAGAGGCAAGTTGTTTTGACTGCCTAGATTGTAGTGCTTTGTTTAGATTTGGTTGAAACAACTCCTAGGATAATGAGCTCGACCCCTAGAGGCAAGGGAATGTGTTGGCTTGCCTATATTATGTATTTTATTAGTCATTTTCAGGGTTGGACTCTTGGGAATAACTTGACACTCTATTGTACATATTTTATCTGCAATTTTGGGAAAGGAAGACTAGGGTTTCGCAACACTATTTGGGATTCATGTGGCTTTATGTGTTGATGGTGTGTTCCTTTCAGTACTCGTAAGTTTTGTATGTGTACCACTTTCCTTCTTTAATCTTCTGCAATTGAAAAAATGAAGCGTTAAGGTAGAATCCATAAATTTGCTATGCTCTGCCTTTAAATTTGTTTGATTTTCCATGTTTTTGTCTGTTTAGGGAGAATCCTTGAAAGTTTCTTGCTCTCCTTAACATCTCACCAGTCTGATCTATCCATTCATTCTCTTTAAAGGCATCAAAACAATCACCTATCTAGCCCCAAGTGGAGCTCTGCAAAAACTGTGCCTCATCCCCGCACCCAAAATTGCCTTTCCCTTGAATTCAACGAAACTTCAAAAAATCAATTTCAAATTCCTTGTACTTCATACCTAGCCTAAAATTAGTCATCAATTCAGTCATCTCGACCTCATTGATTATATTTTGTCGAGATTGACCCGGAGAGAGCCCTCTCCTGTCCTCGTAGGGCTAGCTACGAGGCTGAGCGTGGTTTGATGTAGCCTTGAGTCTTACCTTATTTCAGCCTAAGGCAGATTTGAGCGCTAACATAGTGGCGACCATACTAGGGAAGAAATCTCAATGGTTTGCTTGCTGATGAGTTTGTTTCACAAGTCTTAGACGGAGTCTGAAGTCACGCTAGGTAGCTTTCGAAACGCTCTTGCTATGCATAAGCGGAAGTAGATAAATGTTGCTTCAGTCAATCTCCGGTTAACTTGTGAATACTTGATTTGTAAATCACCCCAGTACTTTTGTTCATTCTGGACCTTTAGATGATTGAGTCTAGAAATCGATTGGCTGAAATATTTTAATTCTTTTGATCTTCTGATAAATACACTGGATTCAAAAAGACATACAAGAGCTAATCCAGATCCGAATCCACCTCCTATTTACGAAAATCCAAACTTGATTCGAAAAATCCTCCGTCAAGAAAGCTCAGCGACTCCCATGGTTAAATCTCATTCATGTCCTGCAATTTTTGAATATCTTGAAGAACTTGCTTTTGATGAAAAGTTTGAACTATCATTGTTTAAAACCAAGTCTGAAAACGCTCTTGATTCTATAGTTCCAAATCCTAATTTTGCTGCATCTCTTGAATTTGAAAAAAACAATAAATTAATTGACAATTTTATCTTGAGGCACCTTCAGACCAACATCCAAGCTGCAAATATTGTTGATTTCTTAGAAGCTATATCTGCAAATATTGGATATACTGTCATGGCATCCACCTCTAGAATTCCTACTGAACTGCCTTTCATTCCCACCATCCCTATGCAACCTATAATTACTTATTCAGAATCTGCAGCCAATTCCCCTCCTTCATCCCACATCGCTTCTCCTCCGCATACACCTCTGCATACTCCTCATACGACAACTACACCCACTCCACCGACAACCCCTAGACTAAATCCACCTAGAGTAATGGCTGCTCGTTTCGCACCTCTTGCTTTACCTCAGCAATTGCATGATATGCCCGTGGATTATCAGAGTAAGATTCCTCTTTTTGATGGCACTCCTCAAAGTGTGTCCACTCAGCAGCACATAGACAAAATGGCAAATTTTTGTGATTTATATGAGATTGATGAAGAGGATGTAACTATGCAATTCTTTGTGCAAACATTCGGAGGAGAGGTAAGAAAATGGTTCAGAGGCTTGGGAGCCAGAAGTATACCTACGTTGGATGAACTTCATAAATAGTTTCTAGATCATTGGTAACTCAAAAAAGATCCACTTCAGATCAATGCCGAGTACAACAATATCAAACGCAATCATGGTGAGTCTGTCTAAGACTACATTATCAGATTTAATATAGTTTATAATGCTATTCCGGATGATTTAAGACCATCTAGAAAATCAACTCTTCTTAAATTCCCGGATGGTTTTGATCCGGAGATGGCTTATTCATTACGGGATAGAGATCCACCTACTTTAGAAGATATGCAAAAGATCTCCGTTAGTGTTGAGGCAAATATGAATGACAAGAGAGCACGTTTGAAAGCAGAGAAAAGAGTGACTATAAAGGAAGAATCTACATCAGAACCGCCTTGGCTTCGTGAGATGGAAAAAATGTTCAAAAGAATGAACCTTGACAAATAAGAACCTCCGATTCATAATCCAAATTACCATGGCCAGCAAAAACCTCAGTTCAGAATTAAGCATCGTGAACAAAGAGCACAAGAGCCAGAAGCCCAGCAGCAGATTAAGACTCCTCTTTTGCAAAATTTTGTGAGTCAAGATTCAGATGATGATGCTGATGTAGTGGGGGATCAAAATCACTTCTTTACTCCTGATGATCTGCCCATTTACATCACTGAAGAAGAAGAGTATGGAGAAAGTTCAGGCGCCCAGCAAGATGAAGATTTTATCTTAGCAAATGATGCAGATTTAGATGATTACCAAAGAGGATATTTGAATGTCTTGTCCACTCAACAGAAGTAGTATTCATTAAGAAACCGAGATGTGCCCATCAATCCAATTCAGAAAAGAAAAGAAGATACAACACCAAAGACGGATTCACCGATACCACAGAAGAAAGGAAAGGAGACAATTGATCCCACAACTAGCAAGATATCAGTAGCAGAAAGGACAAATCAGGCAAGTATAATCAAGGATGAGAGAGAATTTCCGGTCAAAGAATTCGAAAAAGTTTTAGCATTTAGTTTGGAAAATGAAATTTCCAAATTAAAGGTATCTATTCCTTTGACTGAAATCATGAAAAACAGCAGCTACCGAGGTCAAGTCTCCAAAATTATGAACTTTGATCCCATGTTTGACACGGTGAACGTTGAAGATGATCAGCCAGAATTGATTTTTGGGCCAACATTGGATGGTGAGTCCCCTGATAGTGATGTTCCTCCCTTTTATATCAGTTTGAGATTGCATGAATATGTTTTGCACAATGCTATGTTCGATTCGGGTGCTTCGCACAATTTGATGCCAAAGGCAATCATGGAGAAGCTGGGGTTAGACATTACAAGGAGATATCATGATTTGTATTCATTTGATTCCAGCCGTGTGAGATGTATCGGCCTCATCAAAGATTTGGTTGTTAGCTTAGACCAAATTCCAGCAAAGAATGTCTTGATGGCTGTGGTTGTAGCGGACATTCCTCCACGATTTGGAATGCTCCTTTCGAGATCTTGGGGAGCAAAATTGAAGGGTACTCTACAGTTGGATTTCTCTTATGCAACAATTCCAGTTTTTGGTCAAATGAGAAAGTTATATCGAGATCAAAAGATGAAATACATGATAACCAGTAAAGAGAAGCCAATCAATCATCCTGTAAATTATGTACATACAGATTTGGAGTCGTTTGTTTTGTTTGCTGATAGTTTTAATGATCTAGATAGTCAGTTAGTTTAGGAGGAAGATATACCAGAGATCACTGAGAATTTTAGAGAGGTTCTACATAAAGAAAGAAGAGAAAAGAAAACTATCCTGGAGCAATCAGCTAAAGAAAATGGGCAGCAAACAGAAAAATCAGAGACAATACAATTTCAGCACTTGGAGGAGGATGAAGATGGTCTTTGGACCATGGATTTTGATGGCGCAGTAGGTAGTGATGGTGCTGGTATCGGTGTGTGGATTCAAAGTCCCTTTTCTGCTCAAGACAAAGTTCCAAGCAAGGTGAGAGTGTATTCCTATAAACTAGAATTTGACTATTCTAATAATGAAGTGGAATATGAAGCTCTAATAGTTGGCCTTAAGATTCTTAGAAAGTTGAAAGCAAAGAAGATTGCAGTCTATGGTGATTCCGAGCTGGTGATAAAGCAAGTTAAGGGTGAGTTTCATGCCAAGCATCGTTGCATGAGGGCATATCGAAATGCGGTCTTAGATATTTTGAAGTTATTTTCTGATCATACCTTGACATGTGTGCCTCGCATACAAAATGGTGATGCTGATGGACTTGCTAAGGCAGCAAGCAATTTAAAAATTCTGATGAATTCTAGAAACAAGTTTGAGATTCATGTGAAACACCGTCCCACCGTTCCAGACAATCCACGATGTTGGCAAGTCTTTCAAGATGATGAGGAGAATAATCAGTTTCTACAAAATAAGGGTAAGTTCAAAGATACCTCCATAGATACAGAACATGATGATGGTAGTGATAATATCCAAGTAAATCAAATGGAAGTGCTACAACTTAAAGATAACATTATGCCTAAGGGATTGATTCCTTTGGAGGAGTTGTTTGACCAAGATGATGTGGCCCGCAAACCGACATTGAGACCAACTGAAAAAGGTGTTGAAGAAGTAAACATTGGGACAGCTGAGAATCCCAAGATGGTAAAGCTATCAAAGTCATTGTCACCAAAGGTAAAAGCAGAATATGTGAAATTGTTATCTTTATTTTCTGATGTTTTTGCATGGGATTATTCGGATTTAAAAACATATGACACAAATATCATTCAGCATATTATTCCCATTAAGTCAAATCAGAAGCCTTTTCGTCAAAAGTTGAGGAGAATCAATCCGAAGCTGTTGCCATCAATTGAAAAAGAGGTAAACAGATTGTATAAGTCAGGAATCATTGTGCCTATCTGATTTTCAGATTGGATATCAAACTTGGTGCCCGTGAGAAAGAAAACAGGTGAAATCCGCTTATGTATTGACTTCAGAAATTTGAATAAGGTGTCCTTAAAAGACAATTATCCGCTGCCCAAAATGCACCATATATTGCAGTGAGTAGTTGGAGCATCAAGGATGTCACTACTCGACGACTATTCAGGATACAATCAGATTTTAGTGCATGAAGATGATCGTGACAAGACAACGTTCACTACTCCATGGGGAACGTTTCATTATGCAAAGATGCCGTTTGGTTTGAAAAATGTAGGAGCCGCCTTTCAGCATGCAATGGACATGGCTTTCGCCAACGAGAAAGATGTATTTTTAGTTGTTTATCTTGATGACTTAACTGTGTTTTCAAATTCTGATGAAGAACATTTGTATCATTTGAAAATTGTCTTCCAAAAGTGAAGAAAATATGGCATTTCGCTGAATCCAAAAAAGAGTCTTTTTGCCATGGATGAGGGCAAACTTCTTGGCCACATCATATCTAAAGATGGCATCCGTGTTGACCCTGCACGTGTTGAAGCCATTTAGCAAATTGAACAGCCCAGGAACAAGAAAGAAATACAGTCCTTTAATGGTAAACTGAATTTTCTGCGTCACTTCATTCCAAATCTAGCAGAGCATCTTAGAGAAATCACGAGCATGCTGAAAAAGGACAGTCATGTAAAGTGGACCGAAGAGGCAGTAAAGTCATTCAATTTAGTGAAGTTAGCTCTTTCTTTAGCTCCTATTTTGATCCGCCCAGACTACACGCAGGATTTTATTTTGTTCTCATTTGCTTCTGAGCACACTTTGGCAGCTGTATTAATGCAGAAAAGGGAAGGAGTTGAGAAGCCCATTTCTTTTTTCAGTCAGATTATAAGAGAAGGAGCATTGAAATATAACATCATTGAGAAGCAAGCACTTGCGCTTGTAAAGGGCTTGAAAGATTTCCGTGTGTATATATTGCATTCCCATATTCTAGCTTATGTTCCTAATGCAGCAGTTAAAGATATTTTAGTACAGGCAGATCCAGAAGGTAGGTGGGGTAAGTGGATTGCTGCATTGTTAGAGTATGATGTAGAGATTAAACCAACCAAGTTGATCAAAGGTCAAGGACTCTCCATGTTAATGGCTGAAACAAATTTGCAGGTTCTAGACATAAATTTGATTGCTGCCATGTCCGATGAAGATGAGGAGAATTCATCAGTTCAGGTATCTGAAATGTTTCTTTCCTCTCCTTGGTAATGTTGACATTTTATATGTACTTCAGCATTTGTCTTCACCTCCCGGAGTGACTAGAAACAAAAGTAGAACATTGAAATTGAAAGCTGCAAAATTCTGCATACTAGATTCAGCATTGTTTTGGAAAGACCCTGGTGGAATGTTATTGAATTGTTTGGTAGAGGAAGAAGCCAAAAGAGTTGTGGAAGGCTTTCATAGAGGGGACTGTGGAGGTCATCTGTTTTGGAAAACCACAACAAACAAGATTCTAAGGGCAGGATATTATTGGCCTTCATTATTTTTAGATGTATATAAGGCTATTAAAAATTGTCACGAATGCCAAATTTTTGAAGGGAAACAGAAACTACAGCCTTTGCCTTTCAAACCAATTGAAGTCAACGCACCTTTTCAACAGTGGGGATTGGATTTCATCGGGGAAATTCATCCGGCATCATCAGGACATCATCGATGAATATTGACAACCACAGAATACTTCACAAAATGGATTGAAGCGATTCCTACTTGACAAGCTACGGATGCGGTAATTATCTCTTTTCTTGAAACCAACATTTTGTCACGTTTTGGATGTCCAAGTAAGTTAATCACAGATAATGCAGCAACATTTAAGTCAAAAAGGATGGTTGAGTTTTGCTATAAGTACAATATTAGCTTGGGACATTCAACCGCATACCATCCTCAAGGAAATAGATTGGCAGAGTCATCTAATAAATCTTTGGTCAATATCATTAAGAAATTGTTGGAAATCAATAAAAAGGGCTGGCACAAGAAGTTGGTAAATGCACTATGGGTTGATAGGGTGACTCAAAAAAATTCTATTGGCATGTCTCCTTTCGAGTTGGTGTACGGAACAGACACGGTTTTTCCTACTTCGCTTGTTGTTCCGGTAGTCAAATTGCTTCAAGAAGCTGGTAGTAAGGAAGATCCTATGCAGAGAAGGATTAATCAGATGATTCATTTACAGCAGACATGGGAGGAGGTATTTCAAAACACTTGCAAGTTGCAGGAGCACATCAAAAAGATTTATGAATGGAAAGAAAAATCTGACACATTTCAGCTAGATGAGGTAGTTTTGAGGTGGGATGCTCGACATGAAGACAAGGGAAAGCACGGAAAATTTGAAAATTTATGGAAAAGTCCTTACAAGATTGCAGCATATCGTGGCCAAAACGCTTTACTTCTCAAAGAAATGAATGGAGATGAATGTACTGGAGGGCTGATTAATGGTCGGTTGTTAAAGCGATACTATTTCTGAGTATTTTCTGCTCATTTCATCATCATTGTACATATCATTTTACTTTTGTTCTATTGCACATGTAAACTAACTTATCATCTCGAGTCTGGGGCTCGAGGTGAAGGCTATAATTCTGAAAATGGAGGTTAGTTAGTTTAATTTTGTCAAGTCAATTGTCCCAATATTTTAGTTTCAAGTTTAGTTTGGTCAAAGCGGTTTTTGGTTTTTCAGTCAAATTCTCAAGATTTTGTGTTGAAATAATGACTCCATCACCCAATGGATGAAAGGCATTGTCTAGCTCTTATAGATATCTACAGTTCTTGGCATCTCCAAGGAGCTACCATCCCCATTGGAGCCAATGTTAGAGTCGGTCTAGTTATCCCTCCGTTAGAGATCAAATCTCTTTCTGTATTTCATGTTTAGGTGTCCCATCAGTTTTGATCAGTTGCATTTCGTTAGGCATGCCATAACTCTGACGGAATGGTTTGTGTCACTCATTCCCTTCATGCATTGCACTGTTGTTTCAGGTCTAGTCATAAAGCTTCAAAGGTCATTTTTTCAAAATTTTATGTCTTAGGTCTAGGGTTGGGTCATTTTGTTTTGCAAAGTCCAAAAAGACTAGCAGGCCAGAGGGATGTCCTTGATAGATAGTCACTTCAATATTTTTCAGCATTGTACAGATAAAGTATGACTTCTCTTCAAAACTCTGTTTTGAAGAGAAGTCATCATCTCATTTTTGTAAAAAAATTTCAAAAATTTCGATCCTTAAAACATCCAAGCGTAGCCTTGGTCTCCTTTTCCAGAGCATATCACAGCTATCCCTGCAAAAAATTATCAAAGAAAATCATTATTTCAACTAAAGTTAAGAAGGAAACCAAAAAGGCCAGAGTCTATTTCAAAAAAGTGACAATGACAAAACATAAGAAAATGGGTTATGGACCAAACAAAAATCAAAAGGGAGCCTATATGAAGATATTTCACATCATTTGCAACCCATTCCACATTCCAAGAGTGAAGAGCATCGTTCCAAAGCAATCTTGTGAGATTGTATGCAAATTGGAGCATTTCTAGGGCATGCAGCGCATCAAGTTGGGCGCACGGTGCATCAGGGGCGTGCAGCGCATCAGGCAACAAAGCACAGTGAGAATTTGCACGCGCGCAGCGCATCAGAGGCGCGCAGCGCACTGGGGTTTAAGCCCAAACTTGGTCTGGAAAAACACTAAAACGCCTCCTCTTAAGCACAAATTCACAGCATTTTGAGCAAAAGAAACAGTCTACAGTCAATTTTGCACACAGTTGTATATTAGCATATATATATATTCCAGCTATCTTGTTTCTAAAGAACATGTCAGAGACCGAGTCAGTATATGAGCAGGAGTATGATAGTGATTCTACATCAGAGGTAAATGTGCCAAATGTGCCACGAAGGTATCACAAAGGTGGCAAAAGTGGTCAGCATGTTAGGGAGGAGCCTACTTCTTTGGCTCAATTGCAAGCTTGCCAATCATGTTTCCAATACTGTGAGACGATCTCACAAACTCATAATCATCGGGAACTAGTCCGTTTATTTGTTCTACATTTACAGGATGGTCATGTAAACCTTGCTGGAGTGAATTTCACCTTGTCACCCGAGACTATTTCTCAGGCCACCGGGATACCAAATGTAGGGGAGGAATGGAGCAAACGCCAGATGCTAGACAAATTTTACTATGAGCCATATATCAAGCTCGATTATATGAGACACTTAAGTGCAGCTTTTCCTTTCAGATTCCTGAAAGATGAGTTTGCACCATTGATGAAACTCATCATTCGGTATTTCAGTTGCGAGGGCAGATTCTCGTGTCTCTATGCGTACCATGTTCGTTTGTTGATGCATTTCACGAGGGTACATATGATGAACATCCCGTTTTTCATGTGTTGCAACATAGAGTGGATGGTTCCTTTAGTACAAAGGAAGAGCCCAACACATCAGCATAAGAGCATATATCATTATGCATTGATCAAAATCATAGTGATGCATCAGTTGGCACGGCATGGTATTACTTGGGAGGATTTCATCTCCTGTGATTACTTTTCCGCGCTACAGACTCCTCCAGAGGTAGTTCATGATGAAGGAGGGTCTTCACAGCAGTTTGACATTCCTGAGGCCGAGCATGTCGATGCTCCAGCATATGTGACATATCAGCGAGGCCACAGGGCCTTATTTGCATATGCACGACGAGTACTATCTCCACCCGGGGTGGAAGGGGTCTCGTTGACATCATCAGCACAGCGAGTATTATCTCCACATCTTGTGGAAGGGGTCTCACCTCCGTCTTCAGCACAGGTACATATTCAGGATAGGGGCAAGAGACCCATGGTTCATGAGGGTCCTTTAGGAGGTCAGGACATGGGTATCATTGATGTTGATGCTAGCTCTCCTAACTCGGAGCTAAAGGAGATCATCTGAGAGAAAAGGGCCGAGAATGAGTCACTGCAAAAGAAATTGCAGATGGCTAAGTGGGTGATCAACTACTTGGAGCAGCACAACAAACGCTGAAGATGGCATCCACTTAATGAGCTGCGAAGATTCAAGACTGAGAATGCCTGAAGGGAGCCTAGTGATTTGACACCTATTGGTCGGAATTAATGCTCATACGGGTAAACTCATTTGGCAGAATTTGTTGGCGAAGGAAAACAGAGACAAAGACATGCTTCGTCATATGAAAACTCACTATTGGGCTCGCATGCATGTTTGCAAAGCGAAAATGAAGATCCTAAAGAGGCGTTTGAGCAAAGCGCTAAAGCGACGGAAAAAGCCCGATCCACTCCAAATTTTGGCCGAAGCTTCATTGGCAGGGCACAAAACATGATAGAGGGTCTTCACTCCAAATTTAAGCAAATTTGGAGAAAATATTGTCATTTTGAAATTATTGGCTTGCAAAACAGGTTTTTTGGCTCAACGTGTAGCGCGCAGCGCGCGACCCATAAGATGGGGAGGTCCAAATCACAAATGTCTTGTAGTTTTGGATTTTTCATGATGAATTATACATGCTCAGCCATTGCCAAAGCATTTCATCAAGTTTTGGGTGACCAAAACGCTCAAAAACATCATGAAAATCACCTTTCTGCCGCTTTTTGCACCAGCAGAAAGTACTTCCAGGCGAATGAACTTTTGGAGGGTGAAATGGACACCAAATTGGAAAATTCCACTTGGGTTAGAAAGTAGACATCCAGTGCTTTCCAGCAAGCTAACCTGAGCTCAATTTGGATGTCGTGAAGTGCCCGAAAAACAAGTGGAAAAGCACGCAGCGCACAGGGCTCAGGCGCGCGGCTCACAGGGTTTTTTGGCACAATTTTCATCCTCAACTCAGCAAATGAAGCCAATTTGACCATTTTTGACTTGTGATGTAATTTTTCACCCTTCTTGATTTAATTAATGAAACATTATGTTGATTTGACACTTATTTACCTATTCTAGATGATTCATTCATAAAATAGCAAAAAATTAATGAATGAATTGGTTTCCTAGCTTATAGAGGCAAGTTGTTTTGACTGCCTAG
>APFE031197393.1:7626-75721 GCA_000404065.3 Pinus taeda
AATTTTGGTCCATCCTGATGACCGACTCAAAACCACATTCAGAACAAAATGGGGAACGTATGCGTATCAGAAAATGCCTTTCGGACTTATTAATGCAGGAGCCACGTTTCAAAGAGCAATGGATATAGCTTTTAAAGGGTTGATTAACAAAACAGTAGTCATCTACTTAGATGATATTACTGTATTTTCTAAAGAGAGATCCAATCACTTGCATGATTTAAATCAAATCTTTCAATGCTGCAAGAGATACGGTATTTCACTCAACCCTAAAAAATCCTTCTTCGCTCTTGGTCAAGGAAAGCTCCTAGGCTTTATTGTTTCTAAAGATGGCATTTATATTGATCTGGACATGATCAAAGAAATCTCTTATATCCCTTTTCCTCATAATAAGAAATCCATGCAGTCATTTTTAGGCCAAATTAATTTTGTTAAAAGGTTCGTTCCAGACTTTTCTCAAATCATTTTGCCACTTCTTACTATGATTAAGAAAAATTCAGTCCTTAAATGGGGATCGGCAGAAAAGGAAGTGTTTGATTTTATCAAACAATCAATAATCAATGCCCCTGCTTTAAATACCCCTAATTTTTCTAATCATTTTACATTGTATACTATTGCATCCGATTTGTCTTATGCAGCAGTACTCACATAGATCAACAATCACAATTTGGAAGCACCCATTTCATTCTATAGTTCAAATCTTCAGGGTGCTGAATTGAATTATTCCGAAGTAGAAAAACAAGCCTTTGCTGTATATAAAGTTGTCAAACATTACAGACCCTTCCTTTTAAAAGCCCATACAAAAGTTATAGTTCCTTTCCCTTCAGTAAGGCAACTATTAATCCAAAGAGAATTGGGAGAAAAAGGGCAAACTGGGCGACAGCACTTCAAGAATACGACTTAGAAAGTAAACCAGCAAAGATTGTTAGAGGCCAAGGTTTTTGCAGGTTGTTGGCAGGAGCATCCAACATTCCAGAATCAGGTGATACAGATCAAACCGAAGAGATCCAACAGATAAGTATCGCTGACTCTGAATCACAATATGCTGATTTAATCTTTTATTTGAAAAATGGATATGCACCTCCTAACCTATCTTACAAAAGTAAAAGGGCCATAAGATTGAAAGCAAAAAAATTTACAATTATTGATGTGTGCTTTTTAGGCAAAACTATGATTCAATTTTATTAAGATGAGGCACAAAAGGTTTTGCAGGAATTACATGATGGACCGGCAGGAGGACACTTTGGAGCTGATACAACATCTCACAAAATAATCCATGCTAGATATTATTGGCCCACCCTGTTTAGAGATGCTCATGAATATGTAAGGAAATGCCGAAATTGCCAAACTTCTAGTGGAAGACAAAGGAAACTAGCCTTCCCTTTGCAACCAATCAACATTGAACAACCATTTAAGCAATGGGGATTAGACATCATTGGAGAAATTACTCCACATTCTTCCAAACAGCATAAGTATATCCTTACTGCTACTGATTATTTTACCAAGTGGGTTGAAGCAATTCCTTTAAAGACAACAAATTCTGAAGCTAGTATTGAATTCATAGACCAATTCATCATTACCAGGTTTGGTGTCCCAAATGCTCTTGTTTTTTATAATGCATCTTACTTCTCAGGCAATGCTATGTTTGATTTCGCAATTAAAAGATGATTTAAATTGAAATATTCTGCTAATTATTATCCCCAGGGTAATGGTTTAGCAGAATCTACAAATAAAAATCTGATTAAAATTATTAAGCGAACTATCGAATAGAATCATAAAAACTGGCACAAATCTTTAATATTTGCATTATGGGCTGATAGGATAACGCAAAATGCTTCTATAGGTTCTTCCCCATTTAATCTTGTGTATGGAAAAGAAGCAGTCCTACCAACAAACCTTGCCCTCCCTTCTCTAGCCCTAGTTCAATTTATTGAAGAAAGCCCTTCTTCTTCTTTACAACTTAGGCATGACCAAATTCTAAAATTAGAAGAGGAAAGAGAAAAAGCCAAGGTTATCCATGCAAAACATCAGCATATCATCAAGTCATCCTTTGATTCACTCTCATCCAGTTCCAAACAACTTCAAGTCGGTGATTTAGTTCTGAAATGGGACAAAGCCCATGAAGATAAGGGAAAACACACCACGTTTCACAAGATGTGGCTTGGACCATTTCAGATCTGTGAAAAGATAGGCCATTCGACCTTCCTATTACAAGATTTATTAGGGTTGAGAGATTCTCTCCCTGTTAATGGCCTTATCTTAAAGAAATTCTTCAATTGAGGAGGTAACCCCTTCTCCTTTTAATAGAATTTTGTAGTTTGTAGGAACATTAGAAAATAAAGTTGTGAGGTATCTTCCATTGACCTTTGTTGTACTTAAAGAGTTGCTTAAAACAAGTAGTGTGATATTTACTTTTAAAATAATAGAAGTCTTAAACAAAAGGGATGATTTCTAGGAAATTAGATATAATTGCATTCTGAAACCACACTTCAATCTTTGTGAATGCTTCTCAAAGTTTAGAAATATTGTAAATCATTTTAGGTTTTAAAATTGGTCACAAGAAGGTTATCAATATCAAAATAGGAACTAATCCAATTTTAGCATCTTCAACTCTTACCTTGTCATCCATTTACTCTTAAGGAGAAAATTTTCTATCCCACTCATCAAAGCTTGTGATTACTCAGAGTGTAATTCTAAAAATATTGGATATAAAAGATAAGAGGTCTTATTACAAGCCTGCTTACCATGTTCATGGGGAAATAGTTTAGCCGACATTACCAATACTGCATACCAAAACAGGGTAATGGCTTTAATTATAAGACAAGGGGTCTCATCATGAGCCAGCTTGTTCGGTTAAATTACTACCAGTGAATGGCATTGTCACTCAAATGGCCACCAAACCAGGGAAATGGATTTTTATCTTACAAAATAACAGAAAATAGAAAAGAAATGCAAGATGTGAAAAAACATGTTTTGAATTCATTCTATTAATCATACTCTGAGATGAATGGGACAGTGGACAATGACATGGTTAAAAGGTATCCCTGTCGAAACTATGAACTTTTGCTGGCAGCAGAGGCTCTACCTTTGACAAAGGAGTTAATTCTAAAAGCTGATTTGGAAAGGTTTTATGTTTTATCATTATCAACCAATAGAGACCAATTTAAAATTTAAATGTATCTAATTTTAAACAAGAGAGGGAATTAGCAAAGAGAGTTTCATTTTGTTTGGAATGCAAGTATACCTAGTTATATTATAATTTTCCCCTTTGATGAAATTTCTATTTTGAAAAAGTTTAAGTATTTCCATACTTTTCAGAGATAACTGTTTCTTCCAGTGAATCGCCAATTGCTGTGCCCTACAATAACCCCCCATTTCATATCATTATTATCCCAAAACCATAATGTGAAATGGGTCCCTTTTTAATTTTAATTGGTATCAACTTAGTTTATTCAAAAAGGTCTGAAAAAATAAAATAAAGAACATTACTAAACCTTTTTGATAAACCAATCAAAGGCCTTATATATAAATGATTAATCCTTTATCATTACGATAAAGTGATCGTAAGATTGCATATCGCAATGACAATCGAAACACAACTTAAGGACCCATTGGTTTTCTCCGATGCGAAATAAGCTATCAGATATCGGCAATAATAAGTTGGTGCAATAAAACTCCTTTTCGCTCCGATGCGATGCGATATCGCTATCGGCAATCGGCGATCAACCATGCATGCTTTTAAAAGTGCCCTAGCCAATACTCCCGACGCGATGCGATATCGCTATTGGCGATCGGGGACTCCAAATGGAACCAATGTAACGATTTATGATTTCCCCGACGCCCGATTGTGATAAAGCCAAAAGCGTGAATTTAAAAGAAAATCTTAAAGCGGGTTTATTACGATTAATTCGTATTAAAAGCCTTATCTTCCGAATAGCCATTCATCCGCGCTCAACCGCCAAAACATCCAAGGCACACTTCAAATAAATCATTCGGCCAGTAATCGAAATGACGGGAATTTAAAGGATTGAAAGGTCTTAACGGCCATTTAATGAAACAGTAAGCCTAAAATATTTTCACAGATTGTATCCGAGGCCACCTTAAGTTAATCATTCACCATGCATTTACCGATATATATCTCACTCATATTCGATTTGCGCTAGCAATTTTCTGTATTACGTTCATTATCATTCCTGTGCAGAATTCTTCCGAAGTAACAGCTTCAAGCAGAACGGGGAAGAAGTCTAAGAAAACTGCAATTGCTTCCGCTTCGCCGGCCACAGGGCAAATCATTGTTGATCCAGGGAATAAAAAGAAAGGATTGATATTGGATACTACATGCCTAGGACTCGCCAGAACTACTTGGCAAGGTACCTATAATTTGATTGAAGCCAAAGGACCAATGATTGTAGGAATTTACAGGGTAAGTTCCTCAGACAGAACACCAAAAGGACACCGTTCACAAACAGATCACAGATCAATACACCAGCATTTTGACGTGGTTAAAACCCTCAGAGAGGGAAACAGTCCACGGCCTGCACCAACGTGACTACTACAGGCAATTTATTAATAAAAGAATGAAAATTTACATAAGCTTCTCTCATGCACGGTTAACCTACAAATGACCCTCCATGCGCTTTAAATAGAATTCATGGACCAATCGGGTGTCAAGCACGGATCAAGTGTCGGTAATACCGAGGAGAGAATGAACCGTCGGATCACTACATATCGTGACCGTCGGATTGTAAGTTACAAAATGTACAACGGTAAAGAAACACACTTTACTTAACTCTATACCTAACTCTATACTAGACCAAGTTGAACTTAACTATTTCCTATGTGTCGGAATATTCTAACATCCCCCCTTAAGAACAACTTGGGATAGGATTGAAGGATTTACAAATATGACACAATAGGAGAAGGAAGGAGGCACTAGAGCGTATCCCCCCTTAGTGACAACTTCCTGAACTCCAAGCATATATCGAAGTTTAGTGAACTTCGCCTCTGTGAGAGCCTTGTGAAGATGTCTGCAACCTGATCATCTGTTGAACAATATTGCACTTCAAGAACATGGTCATGGATGAGTTTTCTGATGAAGTGCATGTGTAGTTCAATGTGTTTGCTACGCTGATGCTGGACTGGATCTTTGCATAGCTGAATGACACTTTGATTATCACACCAAAGTGTGGTTGGATGTTGTTGCTCAAAGCCAAATTCTGTTAGGATCTGACGAAGCCACAAGGCTTCCTTACTAGCTTCCATGGCACCACAATACTCTGCTTCTGCTGACGAAAGAGAAATGGCAGCTTGTTTCTTACAAGCCCATGTAATAGGTACTGAACCAAGAGTGAAGACATAACTGACAGTAGACTTCGGATCATCAGGGTCACCAGCCCAATCAGAATCAGTGAAACCAACTAATAGAGGAGCTGCTTTGGCACTGTAATGAATCCCAAACTGTACTGTACCTCGAACATAACGAAGTATTCTTTTAGCTGCTTTTCAATGACTTTCACGGGGGTTTTGCATAAAACGAGCAACAAGGCCAACAGCAAAGGAAAGGTCAGGACGAGTATGGGTTAAATACAAGAGTTTTCCTACAAGTTGAGGGTATAAGGTAGCATCAACTTCAGGAGAAGTACAAGAGACTGAAAGTTTGACTCCAGACTGAAAGGGAGAAGGAGCTGGCTTACAATCTTCCATGTGAAAATGACGAAGAATATCACAAGCATACTTGGACCGGGAAAGGGAAATACCCTCCTTAGATTGCAAGACTTGAAGACCGAGAAAATAGTGTAAGTGTCCTAAGTCTGTCATTTCAAATTTCTTTTTAAGGCTGGACTTCACATGGTTTATAAGGTTGGGATCACTACCAGTAAGAATAAGATCATCAACATAAAGAACAAGGATGATAAGAGAGTTGCCCACTTTCTTGTTGTAGACAGTATTTTCAGAATAACACCTAGAAAAGCCAGATTCTAAAAGAAGCTATCCATTTTGGCATACCAAGCCCGAGGAGCTTGCTTGAGACCATAAAGAGATTTCCTAAGTCGACATACAAGGCTGGAGTCTGTTTGGATGAAGCCAATGGGTTGTTCCATATAGATTTCTTCATGCAAGTCCCCATGCAAGAAGGCAGATTTAACATCCATCTGATGGACTTCCCATTTTAAAGAGGCAGCAAGGGAAAGAACAAGGCAGATAGAGTTCATTTTGGCAACAGGGGAGAAGGTTTCGGTGTAGTCAATGCCTTCAACCTGTGAAAAGCCCTTAGCAACAAGACGAGCTTTATGTTTATCAACTTTCCCATCTGGTCCATACTTGGTTCTGTAAACCCATTTACATCTAACAAGTTTGCGTCCCTTTGGTAGAGGAACAAGATCCCATGTATCATTTGCCAACAATGAATGATATTCTTCTTTCATAGCTGCTTCCCAATGTGGATGGCCTGAAGCTTCTGCAAAAGTGTCAGGATCATGATTTACTGGAGCTTGAGCCAGTAAAGAAGAGGCTCTTTCAAACTGAGAACGTGTACGTCGCTGATCTGTAGGATCACCGGCAAGATCACATGCTGCATCCCGAGTAGCACGGACCCATCTTGGAAGTTGAGGATCCTGAGAAGGTGGGGGAGGATTGTCATCCTCACTTTCATCATCTGAAGAAGAAATGTTTTCAAAAGTAGAAGAGACAGGAAGAGGTGGCACATCCGCCGGACTAGGCTCGCAGGCCGATTTATTTTCATCAAATTTTACATCTCTTCTAATGATAACATTTTTGGACTTAAATGGAATAAGTCTATAACCTTTTACATCTTCGGAATATCCAACAAAAGTACATTTCTCACTCTTAGGTTCTAAAGCTTTATGCTTTTCATCTGGAATATGGGCCCATGCTTCACTTCCAAAAACACGAAAGTGACTTACATCTGGTTTAATGGAAATCCAAGCTTCTTCTGGAGTGATATTCTTTAGAACCTTAGTAGGAGTGCGAGTTATTATATAATTTGCATAATTAATTGCTTCGGACCAAAAACTAAGACTGAGTCCTTTAGATTGCAGCATACAATTAGCCATTTCCTTTAAGGTGCGATTTTTCCTTTCAGCTACACCATTTTGTTGTGGAGTGTATGGAACAGTATGTTGCATTTGAATTCCTTTTTCGGTGCAAAAGTTGATGAATGTGTTTTTAACATATTCTCCACCATTATCGGTTCTTAGCTTAAGAATTTGATGTCCAGATTGTTTTTCAACAAAGGCTTTGAAGGCCAAAAATGTGTTAAATACTTCGCTCTTGAGTTTTAAGAAGTATACCCAAGTGCGTCTGGAGAAATCATCAATGAAAGTTAAGAAATACTTGCAGCTAGAGAATGAAGCAGTAGGAAGTGGACCACATAAATCACTGTGCACAAGCTGTAAAGGGGCTGAGGCGTGCCAAGAGGCACGTTTTTCAAAACTGTCCCGATGATGTTTTCCGAGTACACATCCGGAACAAACACCATCTCTGCAAGATACCATAGGAAGACCTGTCACCATATTTTCTTTACATAGATGCTGAAGGGAGCGATAGTTTAAGTGACCAAATCGCTCGTGCCAAAGTTTGCTCACTTCATCATTATGAGCAACAAATACTGAGGGAAGATTTGATGACCCAAAGTTGTGAAACTTATACAACCTTGTGGAATCATCAGCAATACCAGTAGCTAGAATCTGTTTAGTATCTCTTAGATCCTTGATTACAACATCATGAGGTGAAAATTCAACAATTTTACCTTCACCTGAATGAGTTATCTGATATACAGATAGAAGGTTGTTGGATAAGGTTGGAACACATAATACATCATTAAACTGACCATTGTCTAGATGAACAGTTCCAGCCCTAGAACATTAAGAGATCTATCATCACCAACATATAATTTTTGGTGTTACAATCATGTAAAGAAGAAAACATGGCTTTATTTTTGGCCATGTGATAAGAGGCTCCAGAATCAATGAGCCACTCATGAGAATGAGAAAAAGAAGATACATTTAAAGCATAACCAGACTGAGATGATTGACAACGACATGCAGAAAGTGCCATTCCTGAAGATGAAGTTGAAGTTGAAGTAGAAGAATGCTCCACATGGATGTTATGTTTCTTCATTGCGGCTTCCAAGGCTTCCATCTTCTTAAAGCACTTAGATTCTAAGTGGCCATCTTGATTACAAAAGTTACAATGTCTATCAGTCTTCTTCCATTTGTTTTTATTGGTCTTATCATTTTGCTGAAATGATCTTTCATTTTGAGGCTGAGTTTGCTTAGGACCCTTGTTTGGTTTAGGACCATTCTTTTTGGGATATGACTTCTTAGGATTCTTTAAATTTGGTTGCTGCTGGGCGGCTAACGCTTTCTTGGAAGAGTTTCCAAGATTAAGAAGACCAAGGTGTAAGAGTTTTTCTTGTTCTCTTATTAAAGAATCACAAAAAGAGTCAAAGGAAGGGGCCTTGTAGTCTTTTCCTTGACAAATGAAAGCTTCCCTTGTAGAATGGAAGGTGGAAACAAATACAGAGTAGGCTGGTCCCAACTTAGTAAGGATGGAATAAATAAGGTTACTATCTGTTTTCTTAACCTTAACACCTTCCAAGAGATATCTAAGGGTCTTGAATTTGGACAAGAAATCTTCAATGCAAGAAAAATTATTAGGATCCAATGTAAGCAACTCATTTTCAAGTTGATGGGCTCTAATTTCATTTTTAATCCCAAAAACTTTAGTGATTTGTTCCAATGCTTCAGGAGGAGTATCAAGTTCTGCAATATGGAATCTAAGATCAGGAGAAATAGACATCCCTATCAAACCACGTGCTTGACCTTGTCTATTTTCCCATTTATCAACCTTGTCTTTAACTTTTGGTTTCTTCTCTTGGCCCGTGGCTATTCTGTAGAGACCTTTACTTCTAACTAAATCTTCCATGTAGGATACCCATTGGAAGTAGTTAGTGTTGTCAAGAATGACTTGGCATGGACTTTCCATTTTAAAAAAAAAACTGAAGATGAAGATGCTGAAAGTAAGTGTTCCAATGGATAGATCTCGAAAAATTAGGCTGTTTTAAAAAAAACTACTCTGAAAAAGGCTTCCGGATGAAGAAGTTATGGCTTTTTGAAAACAATTGTTGAAGTTGCCGGCAAAGTGCGCGAATGTGCGGGAATGAAAAAAAACGCCCCCACAAAATGGAGATTTGAACCCAAGACCTCTAATCTCTTAAAATAGCACTTTGAACCAATTGATCTATACAAAAATTTGAGAGAGAGAGAGAGAGGGGGGGAGAGAGAGAGAGAGAGAGGGGGCTTTGGTTTGCGTGCTTGCCTTGAGAAACCTCTTTTTCCCTACAAAACACAAAACACAAAACCCAACACGGACATGCAAAGAAAAACGAACCTTATGGCTCGAAGTTAGCTTTACCCCAAAAAATAAATATTTAAAAAATTTAGCTTTAGCCGAAAAACTAAATATTTTTCTCAATGTTTCTGATTTTCCGAGATCACACTAAGGTGCAGGGAAAAGAGCATACGCATGAGAAAAAAAATCCTTTCTTTCTGTTTCTGATTTGCCCAGATCGCACAAAGTCGCAGGGCAAAGAGCATACGCAGAAATGAAGGGTATAGATCCGGTTAAAAAAAACTAAATAAACCGAAACCGAAATAAGCAGAGAGAAAATAACAGTAAACTGCAAATAAAGACTGTATACCTCCAGATCTTAAAAATGACGCAGATAGGGCTACCGGAAACCTTTTCGCTTGAAACGAAAGGGGTTCCTCACTGGAACAGATGCTCCGAACACAACAGAGCAGTCCTCTCGGCCCGAAAACAGTCAGAAACAGTAGATCTAGGAAACGACAGCCGCATGCAGTTCTACCGGCTTCAGATTTGGATCACCAACGGACGCGGCCCTTAAATAGCTCTGATACCATGTAGGAATTTACAGGGTAAGTTCCTCAGACAGAACACCAGAAGGACACCGCTCACAAACAGATCACAGATCAATACACCAGTATTTTGACGTGGTTAAAACCCTCAGAGAGGGAAACAGTCCACGGCCTGCGCCAACGTGGCTACTACAGGCAATTTATTAATAAAAGAATGAAAATTTACATAAGCTTCTCTCATGCACGGTTAACCTACAATGACCCTCCATGCGCTTTAAATAGAATTCATGGACCAATCGGGTGTCAAGCCACGGATCAAGTGTCGGTAATACCGAGGATAGAATGAACCGTCGGATCACTACATATCGTGACCGTCGGATTGTAAGTTACAAAATGTACAACGGTAAAGAAACACACTTTACCTAACGCTAACCTAACTCTATACTAGACCAAGTTGAACTTAACTATTCCTATGTGTCGGAATATCCTAACATCAACTTCTTTCCTTGATGTCATGAAATTTGGTTGAGCTTCTTCCTTGTAGGGCAACGACCATCGATCCCTTTCCTTATTATTTCGTCATGTCATTCCTTTCTTCATGGAAAGTGGCCTTCCTGGTATATATCTAGAACCTTCTTCATATGGCTACTTCTTTCTCTTCATGCTTCTTTCAAGAGTTTTCATCTATCACATGAATGTTGGATGTACTTGTGCTTACAAATCTTGTTCTAGTTGCCCTGCATGAACTTCATCCAGATATTATTCAAGAAATTAAAACATAGCATTAAATCAAATCGTACCTTTCGATATGGCTCTTTATCATGACATCTTTTCAGTAGGTATCAACATCCGGCATACTTGTTGACACATTTCCCAAAGATATGCATTGTCAAGGGTTTCCATCTTTTTCAGACTTTCATCATAATCTTCATATCTTTCCGGGAGATTACCTAGTCAACTCTTCTTGGTGTTTTGGATGTTGATTGCGTTCATCATGGTTGCATAGCTCACGATCTCTTCCTTCCTCACTCATTCCATTCCTAAGGGTTTCTAATCAGAGTTCTTCTAATCGTAGTCAACCACCTCATACTTTATATGAGAACATATTATGTTGATTTCATCTAGTGTGACTTATTCTTTTCTGCATCTTTTCAAAGGAGGAGATCCTTTTTCTCTTGATCACGCTTCTTAAGATAAAAGTAGTGATCCATGTTACCTGCAACCATACGACATGACATTATATAATTAAATACAAGCATACATGCCTTATTTTAGCTTTAGGTCATATAGGCTTCTTCCAACAACATCTTTGATCTCATGTTGATCATGTCAACTTCTTTTACTAGCTTCTTTACCAATATGATATACCTGCACCACTTAGACAACAATTACAAACCAATTTTGTAGAAGCACGAATTGGTCATAACAAAAACTTTATAGTAGCGTAAGAATTTATAATTTTCATAATCAACACGAGATTACACTCTTAATTACTTCAATCATCTATACCAGTTTTGATACAAACCCTAAGCCATATCAACAATTCAATCATGATTAGATAACTTGAGAAACCATATGATAGACTATCTACTAGACTTTTCAGTAAACCCTAGATTTTATTAGCATGAATTGCTTCTATTAGGGTTTGATGTAAACTTTAGATTTTCAATCAATTATCAACATATATAAAGAGTTTCTTACTAGGGTTTGAGGTAAACCCTAGATTTTCCATCTATAAATTCTCAACACACAATTTATAGATTCAGAGGAATACAGATACTAGAGAATTTAATCATTATTAGGATTTAGTTACAAACCCTAGATTTCAATCATCATCTTAGGACTTTCAAACTTTGACTAGGGTTTGACTATCAAACCCTAGATCCCATAATCTTTAGAAAATTTGATCAACACATATTTCTAGGAGATAGCCATCATGTATAGACACATTATATAGTTAGACAATACATTGACCAAGACTAAGCTAGGAAAAGAAACATGTACCTAGGGTTTCATTCCTAGGACTTTTCATGACACAAATCTTGATTGTAGACCTAACCAAATCTTAGGGTTTTGATTCATTGTCAAAGAAAATCCTTATTCTATCAGAACTTCAAAGGTTCAAGATTTCAACCTTAATAGGTTAGAGCTTCCATGATCATATCAAAAACTTGAATATGGCGTTACCAATAAATCAACCAGTTTAGGAATTTCTTCATTGATAGCCCTAATTAGGTTTAGGGTTTCACACATCATCAATTTATGTCAATCAATGTAGCAAGTTTTATCATTAATATCCTTAAGAAGGTTTAGGGATTGACATCCTATCAATTGCCCTTAGGTTAGGGCTTTCAGAGAACCTTTCAAGGTTCTTTTCATTCAAACAATTTAGAGATGAATAGGGTGGTAGATTCATGGGATGATGAATTACCTCAAACAAGAATATTTTACAATTCAATAGAGCTAAACAAGATGAGCATTAGTAGTTTAGATAGGATTTGACAAAGAGAATAACAAAACTTTATAATAGAGACACACCTATGACATTTGACAAACCTTTGTGATACCTTCCTTCTTACTGCTTGATCTTTTATCAAGTCCTTCCTTAGAATAGTTAATAGTGGCTATGGTAGCTCCAGGTTACGCAGAGACTGTAGCATTACCATAGGCTGAGATTAGCGCATCATCATGGGCTGACACTGAAGTATTATCAAAACTGTGGTATAATTAGAGGAGTGTTCTAAGATTGTTGTCGTGTTATGAATTAAGTCAAGATGATGCCTTTGAAGTGGCATCTTTCTTATTTCTGAATTCGAGTGGCATTCTTTTTATTGACACCACATCCTCATGATTGCCTTGAGACTGGACTATCATTGTGTTTTCATCATACCTGGGATTGTGACATACTGTGATTCTTCCGAGACTGTGATATGTCCGAGACCAAGGTTGTGATATAGACATCTTTGTATTGTAGATATTTCCTCTGTGATTGTGATATATACACTTCTTCTGAGACAATGTTGATTGTGATAGATAGGCATCGTGACCCTTCACTGGGATGAGCACTTTTTCACAAGCTTTTTCATGATATAGTTGATCTCCTTCATGCCCTTCATGAACCATAGCTTTGATACCATGTTGAAGAATCTAGGGCAATTCATGACTTAGTGATTCCTCTCAGACTTATTGATAACAATTTGTGTTGCCTTCTTCATTTAATTTTGTTATGTTAATGGTTCTTCAATCATCAAATACTTATAAAAAATAGAAGATCAACAATAGAACAAGTACACAAGATGTTGGGCCCAAGCTAGGGCAAAACCTCTCTTCTTGAGAGTAAAAATCTTAAATCTCTTCTTATAGATATTTAGATGATGAATACCAAGACCCTTGACAAAATAAACACAATGTTACCTCCAAGATGTTTGTCACTATCCTCTGCTCTGTTTGGTCTACAATTCACTGCCTTGATATCACTATACTCCTCCTTATGTCTTCACTGTCCAGTCACTATCTTCGACACCTTCTTCATTTGACTGCCACAGTTCTTTGATTATGTTATTACATACAATAGTGATAAGGTAGACCACCACTGAGAGTTGTATTGAACGCAATCACTATGTATATATTTGCACAATTCTTTAATGAGTTCTGAGATATATCACAATGGACGGCTTACGAACTTTCGAGAGACTTCTGAGATTTATCACAGTGAATGGCTTATAGACTTCCATATATATCACCTTGGATGGCTTACAGACTTTCGAGAACTTGACATGCTGTCTATGTATTCTGAGATCAAACTTCCGAGAACTTGACACTTTCGAGATATTACCTTGCTCACTATGTATTCGTTTCCTTCTTTGCCGACTGTAATATATGAATTGATCCTAAGACTTGTGTCAATTGACTCCATGTTACTCCTTATATGTATGGGTCAACAATGGTGTATTGAGCTGACAAGAGTGCCTTGAATCTAGGCTGACATATCAAGGAGATCATTGCATTTTGTAGAGCGGATTTGCACGAGGATAGTGACACTTGTCTTGGAGCATAAACCTTTGACCTTATGACTTTCATAATACTTATGATGAAACATAAAATCCTAAAGACATCAAGAAGAAGTCTTTGACCGTAAACACATCTTGCTCATGAACCCCATGATACAAGGAATAATATTTTTTTTCATAATATTACAATTACAAGTCATAACGAAAATCTAACCTGGTTACATTTTCTTCAACAAAATGGTACCATGAAACCAAAAAAGAAAAACCAGAATACCATTCATGAACTACAAGTTTGGGGATAAAGCCAAAAAAATGAAAAGCTATATGTATTTAACCTATCCTACTATATATATATAATATATATATATAATATATATATAATATATATATATATATATATATTATATATATATATATATATATAATATATATATTTATTTATTTTATTTATTTGTGTGTGTGTTATGTGATCGGTTAAGTTGCACATATGTGAATACAATGTTTGAAATTGATAGGGCATTTTTTTTTAAAATCAGGGTATGATTGCTTCTCTTTCTGAGCCTATATTATAATTCAACATTAGACTTGAATTGTAGTAGAGCAAATTTCAGCCTAAAAGTGGCCATGAAATTTTTATGTAATTTTCCATGTCAACTAATCAAAATCCTTTAAATTTAAAAAGAGGTAAATGCAAATATTTTGGAGGGAAAAGAAGAAAAAATTGTTTTTTTTTTTAACTGTATTTTTGGCTTATCTCCTTATAAGTTTACTCAAATTTCAAGTGTAGACATTCGTTGAGTGCGGAATCAAATTCCACATCCAATGAGTACCCATTCTGCATAGTTATGAGAAGACCCACTTGATAAATATTGAAGATACATTAAAAAAACGTGTTCAACATGTTTTCTTAATGTATCTTCAATTTTTATCAATGCGGGTTTTCTCAAAAGTATGCATAATGGGTACTCGTTGGATGTGGAATTTGATTTTGCACCCAACGAGTGTCTTACACTTGAAATTTAGGAAAACTATAAGGATATAAGCTTGCACTAGCTTTGGGGACAGGGATGGCGGGATGAGTTTCCAAAACGGATGGAGCGTACCCCCCAAATTTTCAGAGGACGACATATATATATATATATTAATTATAGATATATATATATATATTATATATATATATAATATTATATATATATATATTATATTGTAGTTGTTTCAAGTTTGTAAGCAAAACAAGCTATACTCTGTAGTATTATGCATAACCCTTACCCTCTCCAATTAAAAGATCAAACAATTTAAAAGAGGGTTGAATGACATTCCATTATTGGCCACTAGACATGAGTTTTAGCTTTAAGAAGTTTAAGTGTAACTACTTTAAATTTGTAATAAGGTCCATCAAAAATCTATCACATAGAACTGTCTTTATAACAATTTTTTTCCTCATAATTCTTGTTAATGATGACTATGTTAAAATAAAAGGCATTTCCTTTTCAATAGGTTTTGCAAACTTTTACAGTTGTGTTGAAAACCACTATAAAATACTTGGTTTTCTAAAGATTAAATTCATATTCCAGATTAAGGGATTGAATAGGAATTTATCTAAACATTTAGTATCCAATCCAATTCACTACTATCTAATTGTTTTCATAATGCTCGGGGTTGGGATGATGGAAGCACTGAACTTGAATGAGTTCTCAAAACCCACATAAAATATATAAAGTTGAGATGATCCAAAAACCGAAATAACAAGAAAAATAACCACAAGGATGAACTTTTTAAAACATTGTATTTTCTGCTTTCTTGACATGGAGGCTGCTTTTTGTAATTTTACCATTGAAAATACAATATCTAAATCACTAGATATCCAAAATGGAACCCATCATACAAAACCCATGTTTTGAGTTTCAATTTGTACAAAATATTTAGATTCAATGCATTCCAAAAAAAATAAATGGGAAAAATGATCATATTGTTCAATCATCAATATCCATGATTGTCAAAACTAAAGCTATGTGCTTGGATTATCACTAAAACCTTCCTAAAACATCCCTGGAATCTTCCCTAAAAAACCTTGAAATCTGCCAAAGACATCCCTGAAATACGCCAAAGGGAGCTAATAAACCACTTAGATGCTTACCAAGTAAGCTGATAAACCACCTAGACTATGAGCTATAGGTTCATGTCGTTAAAATTGGAAAATAGGACCAAATTCCACTTTCGATAGATCATTTGATGGAGGTGATGATTACATTGAATTCCTCTTTTTGGGAGGACCCAAATCAACCTAAAGATAATCAAATTTGGACAAGTGAAAGTGTATTTTTGAATTTTAAGCCCACATGTGCATATTTGATCAGGTCGGGCCTAAAGAAAATTGGATACCCTTGGAAGGCTATAAATACAAGTGACCTCCACCTCATTTGGACATCATCATGTATCATTCTCTTTTTCTATTTCTTGTTTTTGGCTCGCACAGGTATGAGGTAGATCCATGGAGAAATGGGTTCACTCAAAGGTGAAATTGTAGGGTTCGAAGGTCGTGCATATTTTTCTAGGGTTTTGTTTCTCAGTCGCATGCTTACCAAAGGATAGATCAACTAGTCTTTGGCTTGAACACTCAAGGGAGTGACTAAAAGCTCCCAGTTGTTCCCATTCCCACTTCCTCCCTGCGACTTAGACCTAAAGTTACATTTTTTTGTTGACCGAAGTTTTCACTTGTTGACTGCAGGGTTCGATAGTTGACCACAGATAGTGACAGTGGATTCCGGGCTTCTGTTGTAGTGTGTTGAGTTTTAACATCGCTGGGTTCATCTCATGGATATTTTTTAGTTTATTTTCCTAGATAGGTTTATGGATGAAGATAAGGATTATTGTACTCTCTTTTGCTGAATCATTCAATGACAATCTAATAAGAAGAAGAATTTGAAAGGGTTTTCCCCATAGTGGGTTTTTCCCTAGTCTTCAACAAATCCTTGTGTCTCTATGTGTGAATTCTTTTCTTCTACTGTTCCTTTATTTTCTATTGCATTTATTATCATGATATTGTTATTTCTATATAGTTGCATATGTTGTTGAATAATGATGCAAATCTGAATAATGCTATGATGTTGTGGGGTGAATTTAATGTGTTAATGAAGAAATGTAGTTATCAAAGCAAAGAAAAATATAGCCCTAAGAAAAATTAACATGGAATCAGAGCTAGGCTAAAGAAAATTCATCAAGGTCACCCCTATGATGACACCATTGATGGAAGCAAGAAAGTATGGAGGAGACCTAAAAGAATTCTAGGGTTTGAAGGAAACCCTAGGCAATTTGGTTATCATGATTTGATGGTTACTATGAGGTTAGGGTTTCAAAGAAACCCTGGTTTATGACAAATATTTGAGATACACAATTTAGAAACCATAGTATGACTAATGTGAATATGTTCAAGCACTTGTGTTAGATTTGATGAAGCCCTAGATGGGATAGTTTGTATTAGGCCTGGTTGTTCTTAAGGTTGGTTGAAATATTGAAGGCAACATTGTTAGAGGGACAATGGACAATGATGGCTTTTGAATGTTGATTCAAGAGGGAGATGATCACCTCTATATGTACTTTTTGATTTATGGTGCTATTTTATGTCTTTACTTTTGTTTAGACTTATGGGTCTGATTATTGTTTTGATTATTACTCATACTTCCTACATGTATATTTAAGTATTTGGATGTTTCTAACCTCCCAATGAGTTGTGATAAGTGGATCCTTCTTGAGGATCATGGATAATGCAAGAAAAGAAGAACTAGCATCATAAAAGGTAAAGAGGCACCCAATGACAAGTTACAAAGTATTACAAGCTGCCTATGTAAAATAAGAAGGTGCACAAGTATTTGAATACTACAAGGTATGCATGCTATATTGTTTCAATGTTATGTTTCAACTGTAATATTGGATGGAAAGGTAAGCCCTAAGGTATAATAAGAATGTCTCCTTCACAAATGGCTCATGCATATGAAAGTGATTTGGATTCATGGTTCTTATGATGAAATGATGCACTTGGTAGTGAACAAGTATATTACCTTTAGACATAATGAACTTCTTGATTCTATGAAGCTAATTAATATTAATCTTTAATATATTGGTATACTTGATGTTTGGATAATTTCTATTATTTTGGACATCTTGATCTCATAAAGAAGGCTAGCACCTTGATTCTAGTAAATGATAACTTGATATTATTGATAATTTTTGTGATAAGCATGGTAACCATGATAATAGAAATGTAACAATGGGATTGATATTCATGATCTTCTTGTTGACCGTAGTTAAGTTTTGTTGAGCTTGGTAATTACGACATATGGTAAATTTAAATGCTCGGACATGTTAGGGTCCAATCCCGACCCCTTTATTTTTGTAATGAGCCCAAGGGGCCTAGTAAGAATCATAATTAGTTAGAGAGTCAATAAAGTCCATAAGCAGTTATTCACATTAATAGTGATTTTAAGTGGTTGACCCACATTATAGAAAATGGACCACAACTAGTTGTAAATGGCCAATAGTTAATAAATAAATTGGTTAACCCGTGTTATGCAAGGAACCACTAGTATTTACAGTTTTGGATGTCATTAAGCTAGAAAGAGTCTTAGTTAGTAAGGAAAATATCATTGAGTCTTATTGTAATTGAGTTTTGTTATGTTGGAGGTTGACCCGTCGAAGAGACAAGTGAACATTGTAATATGATTATGAATAATAAAATATCTTACAGTTTGTTCAATTTTATGTGAAATTTTTGTGTTTTGGGCTATATTGTTTCATATTTCTAGTATTTTGGATATCTCGCAGGTCAAGAGCATAACACTTGATGGATTAAGTTATGTGACAAAGAAGTAATATTGTGATCATGATTCTTGAAGTATACTCCTATTGCCTATTTGGCAGTAACCCTTGATAAAAGTTTGATGTCATTATGTAATGGTGAAGTAGCTGATGCTAACATGATATGACCATGATAAATATATGATATAGTTTGACTTTACAATCTAACAAATCTACTTATGCATAACAATATCATAACTTGAATGAAGATGAATGAAGTGGCTTCCCATTCAGAGGAGGAATCTATCTGTAGATCCCTACACCTATTATCATTTGCGTTTTATGCATAGAAGACTCTTTTGTTGAAGTAAGATTTATGGACATAAATAGAAAAATATATGACATTGTTGTTTTGCAGCAAGTTTAGGTCTGCAACAAGTTTTGGTCTCATAAGAGAGGGTTTATCCTAGATTAGGCACCAATTGCATGGAATCAAGCTTAAGGGTGTGACTGTCGCCTCTCAACTGCACAGAAGAAGGCCTATGGGTGCTGTTATGCATGTAGGACACAAAAGTAAAGCTTTGCACATGAAAACTTAGTTCACATGAAGGATGACAACCCTACAAACATGGAGCAGACAACATAAAGTTCTATGAGTGGGGAAGTCTGAATATTTAACTTACTATAGAGAATGTGAATGTGTTGACTAAAATTGTGTTTGCAGGTGACTGAAATATGAATATTAGTATGTTTCAATTTGATCATTGATGCTTGTGTATGATAGTATTCGATAATAGTTGAAAGGGTTTGTCTAGATTTAGCTGATTGTTATAAATAAGCAGTGTTTGTAATTTTAACATGATGCTTGCTAATGATTTAGAACTTTGACTTGATGTTGAGATATGTTTTGAGCTATAGACCTCAATGTGATAACAAATTTGGGTTTTGACTTGATGACTAATGATTTGATTTCACGATTGATGATTTGTCTTGATAACAATGCTATATGGGCATAGTAACTTTTAGTGACTTATATTGGTACCCAATAGGTATTTAGATATTCAGTGTTGACATCATTAGCTTTGACACATTGGTTGAAGTATAAACAATTGTGATTAAGTATGAAATAATCTCACGATAAATGGATGGAACTTGCATGACTTATCCTTGGTGTATGCATTTGCATCTAATGATAGAAATAATTTATATTATGATCATGAGGATGACTTGATGAATTTTGGTTTGATATTGCTTGGTAAATGACAATTTGTTGGCATAACAATAGATAAATTCGTAACTTGATATTTGGATATGAGCTCTACCTATCACCTAGTCTAAAGAACCTGATACTATCATATTGATGATTTTGATATTAGTGTTGTTTTGGCTTCTAAACTTTGATAAGTTGACTTGGTTGATTTGATTGCATAATATTGATTTGTGTAAGACTAAGCATATTTCTTTGGTCAAGTGGTATGTTTGCATAAAAAATTGTATGAAGCAAGCTCCCTGAGCTTGATATGTCTGCATTGACAGTTATCTGGTGAAGCCAAGAAGATGTGTCAATCCAAACCTCGACTTAAAAAGTGGTCCAAAGTATGACTTTGATTTTGGTTATATATATACTGATGCTCTGTTCTTGACATGTAATGAGATTTTGATGATCAAAGTAAGAAGGATATGGCCTCTGAAGTTCTTAATGAAGAATCATGGCATGATGAATTACGTCATGAAGTTGGAAAAAGAAAATATATATCGTGAATCTATTGAATAATTTTTGGAAAGTGGAAATACAAATCCTAGGACACTCCAATTGAATTTCAAGAAGTTGTGAAGAGATATTGTTGAACCCGACTTGGGCAACCAACAATATAATATATATATATATATATATATATAATATATATATATATATAACCTGAATGAATTCATAATTGAATCTCTTCATACACATTGAGTTACTGCTCAGCTCACTTTGAGATATTTGCATGGGATGATTTATTTTTGGTTTGAGACACTCTTCTTGTGATATGTGACTACATGGGTGTATTGATGTTGTTTGGGATCATTGTTGATGATATAAGCACATTTGGGTGTTGCCTTAGTATGAGATCTTCCATGATGTTTTGAATGAGAAGTTTATAGCTTTAAGCATGACTAAGGTTAAGTATGATGTTGTTAGCATGGAAAGTTGTGAGGCCGGATGAAGAAGCTCTTTGGAGAGATGTTTGAGCAGGTTCTAGATATGGCATGGATACATTGCGATGAAAAATAGTGGGAACCAATTGGAAAACAATCCCGTATATAGCTAGCACTTAGATACCTTCATGTATTGAGATAGTGCTACTTTATGAGACAAACTTAGGCTTGTGGTTGCTGCCTCTGTGAGGGGGAGGATGAATTTGTTATACTTTTTGTGATATGTATATTTTGCTCTAATATAATATTTGATTTGATGTCCTATATGAACAAAATACTGCTATTATTGAGACATGATGATTACCATATATGTGCACGATGATATGTTGCTAATCTATAGAGAGCATCATTGATCGAGGACACTAAGACAACTCTTCCCCTTGTTTGAGCTCCTAGGGTGTGGAATTGAGATGGAGGGCTCATGGGGTTGAGGGGTCTCTAGACAATAGGGTTGTAGATGTTGCTCCCCTTTATCTTACCCATAGGGTTGGAGATGTTTCTCCCCCATCTTGGGCTTTGTAGTGTATGACCCAGTTGGAATCATACCCACAAGTTGGGCTTGTTGGGATTGTCCCTCCCCATTTGGCCAAAGGGTTAAGGAGGCTTGGGGCATGTGATCCTTACCTTTTGGTAAGTCAGGTATATAGCCCAAGATCAGATTATGATGCAGTGTTATAACACGACTTTTGAGGGTAATTATTGGGAAGATTGGTAGGTAATAGGATGGGTTGCGATGTGCTCCCCTATATCACCTATTGCTTGATATGGAGTTGTAGATGTTTATATCCCCCATGAGATTTCAAGTTGAGATGTGCTCCCCGATGTGGTTTTGAGATGTGCTCTCTGATGTTGATGCAGGCTGTAGATATAGCTCTCCGTTGATGTTTCCCAGGTCATAAAATTGGTCTTCTCGCTGACAGAGATTTCGAGTGGTAGCAATGGCTCCTCGACTGATAGAGGGTGGTAGATTGAGCTCCCCTCCAATGTCAAATTCTTCTTTTATATTCGTGAATGCTAAAAATATGAGCAGGGACAATAAATATATAAGCAAGAATAAGCAAGAGATGAATTGAAATTAATAGTGACGATACGTGATGATGAATTGAAATTCTCCCTAGTTGAGAGGGAGTGTTAAAATTGGAAACTAGGGCCAAATTCCGCTTTGGACAACTCATTTTATGGAAATGATGATTGCATTGAATTCCTCTTTTTGAGTTGACAAAAATCGATCTAACAATTATCAAATTTGGACAAGGGAAAGTGTATTTTTGAATTATAATCCCACATGTGCATATTTGATCAGGTCGACCCTAGAGAAAATTGGACACCCTTGGAAGGCTATAAATAAAAATGACCTCCACCTCATTTGGACATTGTCATGGTTCATTCTTTTATTCTATTTCTTGTTTTTGGCTCGCACATATCTAAGGCAGGTTCGTGGAGAAATGGGTTCGCTCTAAGGTGAAATTGTAGGGTTCAAGGCTCACGCGTACTTTTCTAGGGTTTTGTTTCTCAGTTGCAGTATTACCGGAGGATAGATTCGATTGTTCATTGGCTTGTAGGCTCAAGGGAGTGACTGAAAGCTCCCAGTCATTCACATGCCCACTTTCTCCCTGCGGCTAGGACCTAAAGTTGCATTTTTTTGTTAACCAAATTTTTCTCTCATTGATCGCAAATAGTGAATTGATTTCAGGCTTTTGATGCAGGTTTTTGAGTATTAACATTGTTGGGTTCATCTCATGGATATTGTTTAGTTGATTTTACTGGATAGGTTTATGGATGGAGATAAGGACCATTGTACTCGCTTTTTCTGTATTCCTCTTTTTGAGAGGACCAAAATTGACCCAACGATCATCAAATTTGGATAAGGGAAAGTGTATTTTTGAATTATAAGCCCACATGTGCATATTTGATTAGGTCGTCCCTAAAGAAAATTGGACACCTTTGGAAGGCTATAAATACAAATTATCTCCACCTCATTTGGACGTCATCATGATTCATTCTTCTGTTCTATTTCTTGTTTTTGGTTTGCATAGATCTGAGGCAGGTCCGCGGAGAAATGGGTTCGCTCAAAGGTGAAATTGCAGGGTCCGAAGCTTGCGCATATTTTTCTAGGGTTTTGTTTCTCAGCTGCAGGATTACCAAAGGATAGATTCGACTGGTCACTGGCTTGTAGGCTCAAGGGAGCGACTAAAAGCTCCTAGTCGCTCGCATACCAACTTCCTCCCTACGATTGGGAATTAAAGTTGCATTTTTTTGTTGACCAAACTTTTCTCTCATTGACCGCAAATAGTGACAGTTGATTTCAGGCTTCTAATGCAGGGTTTTGAGTATTAACATTGTTGGGTCCATATCATGGATATTGTTTAGTTGATTTTACTAGATACATTTATGGATGGAGATAAGGATCATTGTACTCTCTTTTTCTGAATCATTCAATGACAATCTAATAAGAAGATGAATTTGAAAGGGTTTTTCCCTGGTCTCCGATCAATCCTGGTGTCTCTGTGTGTGAATGATTTTCTCCTATTATTCCTTTATGTTCCACTGCATTGATGATTATGATATTGTTCTTTCTATATAGTTGCACATGTTGTTGAATAATGATGCAAATATGAATACTATTATGATGTTGTGGGGTGACTTTATTGTGTTAATGAAGAAATGCAATTATCAAAGCAAAAAACAATATATCGCTAAGAAAAATTAACACCTGTAGTGTATGCCTTGAGGAAACAACTGATTAACGAACTATAACGTAATCCCATATTCCTAGAGTTGAGAATTATTCTAGATGGGTCTGAATGAAATCCCTCAGGTCATGGATCTGATTCAAGGGTGGATAGTTGCAAGAAATTCTCTTGTGCAATTGGCCTATGGTTGGGTGGAGAGTTGAAGCCCCACCATCAATTCCCATTCATCTCTAGCCATTTAGATAAGTTCCATGACTTGCGTATGATGGACTTATACTAAGTTCTTGGATTGGTATGTTAATTAAATATGAATGGCTATATGTTATCTTGAATGGTTATTAGAAATTGTTGCATGTTCCTGATATATAATAGGCCTTAATGCTCTTTGAAATACTATCTTTGTTATGAAAAATTACACGCAACCACTAGGAGTTATTGATTTGTAATCTTATGGCCCTAAAAAAACTACTAAATCGAGGAGTATATGGCTATAAGTGAACAAACAAAGTAGATCCCAAACCAATCAATCCAACTAAACATTCACACATAGATGCTCTATCTAGGGTTTGAGTTCAACCTGATAGATTGGTGGTGGATGTTGGGTTTGATGTAGAGACTCTGGCCCTAACGAAGAGATCCCATCCTCTACAATGAATCCAAAACCTGCACACAAACACCACCAAACAAGAAATACAAATGGCCTTCCACAGAGGACCATCAACTTAAACAAATGAACATAAACATGAATAATACATTAAACATTTAGATATGATAGGAAGGAAAATTCACTTCTATTAATCGCAAAATAGATACAAAATGTATACCATCAACAAATGAGATCCTCTCCTCAAGATTATAGCATGGTCTCCTTTTCCCAATACAATAGAGCTCTCTCACTATGTTTTGGATACTCCCCCTCACGCTCTTTCCTCTTGGTGAGATTATATAGGTTCATTCTATCCTCTAGGAGAATGTATCTAGATGCCAGTTTGAGGAGTTAGGAAATTTCTACAATAATTGACCCTTAGCCAACACATACACAAGCGGGTCAAGTTGATCACCTTGGGATTGGAAAACTCTAGAAAGTTTTTTCACAATTATGAGTTTTTTTTTCAATTTTCTCAATTATGAAATAATTACTATCTCACAATTATAAAATTTTGACAAAATCATTATTAGAAATAACTCAATCATGTAAATCCACCCTTTTAACATGGGATAAATCTCAAATTAGTAAAAGAAAAGGTGGAAGGAGATGCATTCTAGCTACAAATTGAGGTAAGTTGAACTTGGGATTCTCTCACTATAATGGAGTGGAAAATAGGGTTATAATAGAGTCCCCCTAATGCATGAGTTCAGAAGAGAGACTGATGGCCGAAATGCATTACAACAAAACTCAAAGCTCAAAATGGGAGGAAGGATCCAAGAATGTGAAGATGAATCATAGGAACTTAAGTGTTGAAGTCTCAACTTTGCATATAACATCCCCAATGCGTGCATACCCATGCTCGTTCGTAAAGGGATATTGAACATGGCTGCCAGAAATACACTACGAATCCATGACATGAAATGATAGGACATGGCCATGAACAATATGAAGTGGGTTCATGCAACTCATCAAACAAATCATAACAACTAGCAAATAAAATACAGATCTATGTCACAATATACATCAATAAGGCTATGGACACATAACAGATAGGGGGTGTACCAAAGTAGTCCTTGTTACCCACCACTAGTGGATGACACCAATAGAATAATTTTTTTTGCTAGATTGTCTTTAGTTGGCAGCCAAAAGCCCCTTGTAGCTACCATATGGCTCGATGTGTCATCATCTCCAACACTTGAGACAACTTTTATGTGCCCTCGCTCATCTATTATGATTATATGTTTGAAGGTGGGCCTTCTAGCCCCGAAGGTACATCTTTCACTACGTAATTTGGTATTTTTTCTTACTTATCATGGACACATCTAGACATGGATTAGTGGGGGGATTCAACGGTAAGAATGGGCTTGGTCTGTACTCTTGTCCCCTTATCCAACTTGGTGGTTAACCTTGTATACTAGGTCCATGGGATCTCCTTTATTGGCTACTAGTTTAGGAGTGGCACTACTTGGTAAATATTTATATTGGCTACATGTTTCCACTCACCAACACTACATACATCACTCTCATCTGCTCATTATAACCCATTTTCACATATTTCCCATCCGGGTCCATATTTGTCCATTGGGTCCACAAGGAGTTAGTCTTCCCCTCCCCTTGTCCACACTTTTGGTTGGGCCTGAAACAATGCCCTAAAGGTTAATGCAGCTAAAAAGAAAGGTAAAAACATAATTTGGCCACTTACAATAGGAAAAGTACCATAAAATGAAAAATATGACTGAGACATAAGAATTTAGCATGGGGGAAAAAACCAAACATGAGCTCTACCCCTTATCATTATGGTCATCACCCTGTTTCCTAGGGCGCCTTATATGATCCCCCTTGCATCATTGAGGAACCCATGATTTTCCCAACCCCTAGTGGGCACTGAAATGCCCAACCTTAAGGGGGTATCCACTACTATATCATTCACATTATTCTCATTCCTTGAAGTGCCGAGAATTTATAGAAAAGAAAGAAAATCAATAAAAGGAAAAAGGCATATGAAAAATGGTCGAAAAATAAAGGTTATGGTAACTCATGTACCATGATTTCTCCCTCCAACATCTATACACCCATGTGTGGGAATCCCTCATTATAGCTACCCTTCTACCATGGCATGTGGCTTGGGACCTTCTCTTTCTACCCCACTCTGTTCCACCATTATTTCATATGGTACCTACCATTTGACGAATGTACCATGAACTTGTCACTCCCTTAGAGGTTCAAACCACATGATAGGGTCCTTAATTAACCTCATTCTTGACACTGGAGACACCTGTACATTCTAAAGCCCATTATGGAAGGGCATGCTATTATGAAGTGCCCACATAGTTCCATGATTTGTAAGCTCATTTTCTCAATTGCATTGATGAATTGTTGTATTGGAAGGTGAAGAGACACATTGGCTCTTATACATGATTGCAAGTGAGTCTTCATCTTGGGGTTTGGTCCCCCTATACAGGATCCAAGCCCTCCAGAGTGTCTTGATGGCACTTGTAGGATGAGCATTGGGAGCCATGATCCTCCACCATATGAAAGAGAAGATAGCCATGCCATGGGATCCTTCGACACCACCTATTACTTGCTTGTGTACCTGTCATTTGATGATGATCATGCACCTAAACCACCTTGCCCAACTGACTTCACACTTGCACCACACACTTGGCAATTGATACAGGGTCCCATATGGAGTTTTATCTCACCTTAGGAGATAAGGGATGGCTTGCATCATCATTACAACCCTTATAGATGGAGCACGAGCTTGCTTGATTCAGTTGGATATTGATGAGGACATTCTTTGTGCCCCCACAGCCTCTTGGGAGCACCATAGGTCATTTTATTGGAGATTAAGGGGCCACCCCCTTCATTACTATTATTAAATCCCTCCTATTCATTATGGTACATAAGTACTTCATTTGGCCTCCCAACAACCATACTAGCTACTATTGTATCATTTCAACCTTCTTGAGAGGCTAATTATTCATATTTGGAGCTAGTTGGTTGGCTTGTCCCCAAAGTGATGTTATTTTGTACATAAATTTATTTTATGGACCTCATTGGGCTAAATTAGGCCATTTGAACACCTTAGAGGATTGTATAAATATAAGAGAGGCACTCTCATTCATTCAACATCACTTGGATCTGTATCTCTCTTGAGAAAATAACTTAGACCTGCTATTGATGTATGGATTGGAGTTTTATTGATGCATTTTGATGTTTCGATAATTGTTATCTTATCTTGGAGCTTCAGGTTTGCAAATGTGATGGCTAAATATACTCCTTTTGTCATGTAAGTGCTTTTTCATTCGATCTTTTCTTATGATTTATGTGTAATGCGTGGAACACTACATCATGATTTACTTGTGCCCTAAAAATTAATGAAAATTTGGGAAACACATTGAATCTTGATTTGTTGCATGTGTTACTCATCTTCGTAATAAGAGTGAATGTTCCTAGGAGTAGGTTGTGTACCTTTGACCTTGAAACTACATCAAACTCTGCAAATCAAAGTGTAAAATCCTTATTGTGACTTACCTAGGGTTTCCTTGGCCTAAAAAAGTTACAAAGGGACTCCTTGTTAGAGAAGAAATTATAAAATCAAATTCATTGACTCCATTCACTACAATTGGCTAGGCACTAGTCTCAATCCTTGGTGAACACCCTAAAATTCATTTTCTCCTTTCCACAAATTTCTACCCTAACCCTAGACAACTAAACTAGGGCATCCAACAAAATTCATTGTAGCCATCAACTTGCAGGGCGATTTGGTGTGGAACTACACTTGGGTGTCCCTTACAACCCCTCTAAATCTAAGGCATATCCTATGGTTGGTTTGTGATAAACTTCAAGCCCTAGTTCCAAAGCTACTTTGGTCTAGGCCTTCTTTGGCTAGTGGAAATTTTGAAGGTCTCTTCACTCAAAACTCAAAGCAAGTTAATCATTCTCGTGACCTTTCCTATCCTCCCTTGGCCTAAACACCCTTTTTAAGGATCATTCAAACCCTAGGTCAAGCTTAGACCGTTCTAAGGCCCCTTTGTGGTCCTGTGTTCTTATCATTTTGTTTTATCTCACAAGTCCACTTGAGGAACCCTTTTTTAGAGAGCCTTAGGTCTAGGGAATTTTTCATAAGGGTACATCTTTACTCCCCAGGTTTGGGTCTCCCTTCAAACCTTTCTTGGAGAGCCCCTTACCTGTGCTTTTAAAGCAAGCAAACCACATCATATTGTTGATCTAAAGATGATCTGAGGTTGTCATTGATGTCAACCCAAGAAACAATAGGGGATACCATGATCTTGCAAGGGAATTTTGACTTGACAACTTACTCTATTTTGAGTCAAGGATCTTCTAGATAGATTCTACTCATCGAGATGTTTTCGTTCATATATGGCACACCAAGTAATTCTTCCGTGAGAGATATTCATGTTTGAAGTTAATAACCCCAGTTAGTGGGCTAAAACCATATGGGGTTGTGGCATGGCACTCATAATTGGTTTTGGTCATTGAATAGTCATTAATTAATAATTATTTAAGCTCCTAAAATCCATCCAACATTTTCTATAGAAGCCCTCTCAACTCTATAAAAGGAAATCTCATATATCCTCTGAATGTAGTGATTGTGGCATTTCACTATAACTACATTTCTGTGAAGTCTTAGATTTTTAAATTAAAACCCATTTGATTCAAAATCCTGATGAACGTCATGACTTAATTTCAGATCTTGGTTCACTATATTTTCGGAGATATGATCTGTGGAAGTTAGGGCTTTTGCAGGCTACCGAATTTCATCTCAAAGAAGTGACCTTGGGAAAATTATCATAAATCTCTCTCTGAGAATAGGATTGGAATTCTGTAAAAAGTGGTGGATAGTGCATGGATTGTAGTCTTATGAGTATCAATTTTAGAGTTGAAGGAGGAAACAGTGACATGTGGCACGTCGTACAAGTTATCTCTACTGAACTAGTCCATAATTAGGTCATTGTGAGAGGTTGGGCATAACTTTGTCTTGAAGAGTCCAAATCAGGTTAGACCTGTGGCATTGGAAAGAAGACTCAGAGGGCTTCTATAGGACCAAAGATCACATGTTGGGGATCTGAAATCGTAGAGATACAACAGATTAAATATCGTGCTCTTAGAAGGCAAGAAAAACTAGATCAAGTGTTGTCAAGGGTTGCAAAGGACCAGACTTCCTAGGGAAGCAAAGAACAAGATGCAGCAGAGGTAAGCTACAAGCAAGTACCTTCTATATATTCATGTTCATCTCTTAATTGCATTAGGTTGTTTTTATTCTAATTTGTTGTTTTTGTTTAGCACTGACATATGCTCTACAGGATGAGGTAAGTTTTGCTATTATCATGTCATGGGTATTTCCTTCACGACTTTTTGCAGGCATTATATATTCATCAAGAGAAGACTCAATGCATAATCTAATGTTCTGAAAAATGAGAAAGGGTAGCATGACAAGAGCAACAATCAAGGTGCAGAACAACAATAAGAAGTTCACCACATGAAGTCTTCAAGTGGGCAACACTGCATACAAACATTGTAAAAGTATCATTGTAAAAGCAGCTTTGTAAAAGTTGTACAAGTGTCTATCTGGCAAGAGTTGAAGAGGCAGTGTCAGGAGGTCTAGAATCATCATTAGGTGGTTGTGTCATAGTTAGGGTTATGGTCTAGTGTGTTGTCTTCTTCTACATCATTCTATATCATTATAAAGTGGACCATTTTCCATAGTACGAGAGCCCATTCTTCTTTTATTCTTCTATAGGGTGGTAGGGTGGTGCTAGGCTGGTGCATGAAGTCACCAATAGGTTCAAACCTGTGAAAAATTCAGGGTGGTAGGGTGGTGCTAGGGTGAGTTGTAGCTCATTGGGTGTTGGGGCATCCGTTCAGTTGACTTCTGAAGAATCTCGGGCATTGGAGCATCCATCCATTGGGACCTGGAGAAGAATGCTTTCCTAGATTCTAGGAAGTTGGAGCTTTTGTTTTCAATTGGAGTTGAAGATTAAAGAATTATTAGAAAAGTGTTCGGTGGTTTTTGACCCAGAGGGGGTTTTCCACCTAAAATTTTTGTGTCTCCTGTGTTCTTTTATTTACTGTTGTTACTGCATAAACTTTAATGATAATTGAGGATTAACTAATAAAGGTTTAAAAGTGCTAATTGCTAAGGAATACTGATTCGCCCCCCGCGCCCTCCCCCGCCCCCCCAGTATTTTCCAACAATTGGTATCAAAGCTTGGTTCCTTCAATAGCAGTTTAACAACTAGAAGGAGATCATGGAGCATACAAAGATGGTGTACCTCTATTCAATGAAAATAATTATGCACGCTAGAAGGAAGAATAGAGGTCTATCTCTTGGCACAAGGTTACGAAGTATGGGACACTATTCAAAATGGATTTACACCAACCACGAACAACAAAAAGACAATTTTCAACAACACAAACACCTCAGAAAAATGGAGTTGCTGAAAGAAGGAATAGAATCGTACATGAAATAGGTAGAACAATGTTGAGGGACTCAAAATTGGATGAAAATTTCTGGGTTCAAGCAATTGATACGACAGTCTTCATTATCAACAAAAGTCTTCTCAGAAATAATTGCAATAAGACCCCATATGAATTATGGAAAGGAAAATTGGCTAATGTAAAATATTGCAGAATCTTCGGAAGAAAATGTTATATCAAAAGAGAAGATCAAAAGTTGGGTAAGTTTGAATCGCGTGTTGATGAAGGTATATTTATTGGTTACTCACGCAAAAGAAAGGCCCATAAATGTTATAATCTAAGACGAAAATAGATAGTGGAGAGCATAAATGTTACATTTGATGAAGATAGTGTTCTAACGAATAATGATGAGACGAAAAAAGATAGTGGAGAGCATAAATGTTACATTTGACGAAGATAGTGTTCTAATGAATAATGATGAGGATATAGATTATTTGAAACTTGAGACAAAGGCTGAAAAGGGTACAGAGAAAATTATAGAACAAGAAGCAACTGTCCACTAGGAAGAAGTAAATAATGATCAAGAAGATATACAGGAACAACAACAAGAAGCTCCTCCAAAGAGAATAAAAGAATGGATTCAAAAGAACCATCCATCAAATCAAATCATTGGTGACATAAATGAGGGAATTGGAACAAGGAAAGGTCGACAACTTCATTCATCACAACAAGCTCACATTGCTTTTCTAGCAACCTTTGAGCCTATTAGTTTTGAGGAAGCCAGTTAGAATGAACATTAGGTAGCAGATATGAATGAAGAATTGGATCAAATCGAGAAGAATAACACCTGGAAATTAGTTTCACGACCAAAAGATAAAAATGTCATTGGGACTAAATGGGTGTTCAGGAACAAATTGAATGAAGATGGACATGTTACCAGAAACAAAGCAAGATTGGTTTGCAAAGACTATGCACAAGTGGAAGGAATTGATTTCGATGGATCATTTGCACTAGTTGCTAGAATGGAAGCCATCCGGATGTTTCTTGACTATGCATGCTCAAGAAAAATAAAAGTCTACCAAATGGATGTTAAGTCAGCATTTCTGAATGGAGAATTAGAAGAAGAAGTTTACATCGAACAACTTAAAGGTTTTCTACTATTAGAAAAAGACAACTATGTTTGCAGGTTAAAGAAGGCTCTGTATGGTCTCAAGTAGGTTCGCAGAGCATGGTATGCTCATCTTGACGGATATCTATGTCAACAAGGGTTCAAGAAAGGCATTGCTGATAAAAATCTTTACGTACAAATAGATAAGGATAATTTAACAATCGTTGAGGTATATGTGGATGATATAATCTTTGGTAGCAACGATGATCGACTAAGTAAGAACTTTTCTACAAAGATGCAAAGTGAGTTCGAGATGTCTTTACTTGGTGAGTTGACATACTTCGTAGGGCTTCAAATATCTCATCAAGAGAAAGGAATATTTATATGTCAAGCCAAGTACATCAAGGAAATGCTCAAGAAATTCAAAATGGAAGATTGCAAACCCATCCTTACTTTGATGGTAACAGGTTGCAAAATGAGCATAGATGACTCATCTAAGGATGTGGATTAGAGGTTGTATAGATCTATGATTGTTAGTCTTCTATATGTAAGCATCATCATGGGCTACCCTGATCTTGCAAGGTAATCATGAAAGAAGATGACAACATTGTTGCATACTTCCAACACGTTTATGAAATAACCAACACTCTGGAAATATTGGGAGAGCATGTTGACGAGAAGACTATTGATCTAAAGATGATTTGAGGTTGTCATTGATGTCAACCCAAGCAGTACCAAGGGCTACCTTGATCTTGCAAGGGAATTTTTACTTGACAACTTACTCTATTTTGAGTCAAGGATCTTCTAGATAGATTCTACTCGCCGAGATGTTTCTATTGATATATGGCACGCTAAGTAATTTTACATGGTTTGAGAGATATTCATGTTTGAAGTTAGTAACCCCAGTTAGTGGGATAAAACCTTATGGGATTGTGGCATGGCACTCATAATTGGTTTTGGTCATTGAATAGTCATTAATTAATAATTTTTTAAGCTCCTAAAATCCCTCCAACATTTTCTATAGAAGCCCCTCTCAACTCTATAAAAATAAATCTCATATATAATCCAAATGTAGTGATCGTGGAATTTTCGCTATAACTTCATTTCTGTGAAGGCTTGGATTCTGAAATTAAAACCCACTTGATTCACGATCCTGATGAACGTTGTGACCGGATTGCCGATCTTGGTTCGCTATATTTTCGGATATATGATCTGTGGAAGTTAGGGCTTTTGCAAGATGACGAATTTCATCTCAAGGAAGTGACCTTGGGAAAATCGTCATAACTCTCTCTCTGAGAAGAGGATTGGAATTCTGTAAAAAGTGGTAGATAATGCACGGACTGTAGTTTTTTGTGTATCCATTTCAGAGTCGAAGGAGTGAACATTGACACGTGACAGGTTGTACAAGTTCGTTGTACTGAACTAGTCCATAATTAGCTCATTGTGAGAGATTGGGCATAACTTTGACTTGAAGAGTCCAAATCGGGCCAGACTTGTGGAATTGGAAAGAAGACTCAGAGGGCTTCTACAAGACCAAATATCACATGTTGGGGATCTGAAATAGTAGAGAGACATCAGATTAAATATCATTCTCCTAGAATGCAAGAAAAACTAGATCAAGTATTGTCAAGGGGTGCAAAGGACCAGACTTTCTAGGGCAGCAAAGAGCAAGGTGCAAAACAATGATGCAGCAAAGGTAAGCTAAAGGTAAGTATCTTCTGTATATGCATATTCATCTCTTAATTGCATTAGGTTATTTGTTTCTAATTTGTTGTTTTTTTTTAGCACTGACATATGCTCTACAGGATGAGGTAAGTTTTGTTATTATCATGTCATGGGTATTTCCTTGAAGACTTTTTGTAGGTATTATATATTCATCAAAAGAAGGTTCAATGCATAATCTAATGTTCTGAAGAATGAGAAAAGGTAGCATGACAAGAGCAGCAATGAAGATGTAGAACAACAACAAGAAGTTCACCACATGAAGTCTTCAGGTGGGCAGCACTGCATACAAACGTTGTAAAAGTATCATTGTACAGAGTCATTGTAACAACATCTTTGTAAAAGTTGTACAAGTGTCTATTTGCCAAGAGTTGAAGACGCGGTGTAGGGAGGTCTAGGATCATCATTAGGTGGTTGTATCATAGTTGGGGTTATGGTCTAGTGTGTCGTCTTCTTCTACATCATTCTATATCATTGTAAAGTGGACCATCTTCCCTGATATCAGAGTCCATTCTTATTTTATTCTTCTATAGGGTGGTAGGGTGGTGCTAGGCTGGTGCATGAAATCACCAACAAGTTCAAACCTGTGAAAACTTCAGGGTGGTAGGGTGATGTTAGGGTGAGTTGTAGCTCATTGGGTGTTGGGGCATCCGTTCAGTTGACTATTAAAGAATCTCGGGCGTTGGAGCATCCATCCAGTGGGAGCAGGAGAAGAATGCTTTTCTAGATTCTAGGAAGTTGGAGCTTTCTTTTCAATTAGAGTTGAAGATTAAAGAATTATTAGAAAAGTGTTCAGTGGTTTTTGACCTGGAGGGGGTTTTCCACCTAAAAGTTTTGTACCTCCTGTGTTCTTTTATTCACTGTTGTTACTACATAAACATTAATGATAATTGAAGAGTAACTGATGCTCTGAAAATATTTAAAAGTGCTAATTTCTAAGGAATATTGATTCAGCCCCCCTCTCAGGATTTTACAACACATATCTGGTCCTCTCCTTTAAATGAGCTTTGGAAATCACATTATATCTAATCATTAAATAATCATTTCTAGTGATTTACCTTATACCAAGACTCCTCCCATTAGTGAAAGTCCATAAACAGAAAGGGGCATCGATTAAGGTGACAATAGGTCGTTGTCTTATTGTTGCCACTTGGTCTAGTAGTAGTCCTTTTGGAACCCTTCCTAGGACCCTTGCTACATTGAGTGGTAACATTTTGTCGCCATTGTCGGGGAGGAAATAGGTCTACCTACCTTTTGAAGCATTATGGAATTGATTCATTGGAGACATTTCAAAACATTCCTTTGGTGACTCCATTCATTGTCCAATCCCCTAAATTTCTTGAAGGTGAAAACATTCCTTCTCTAACTAGGGTTGCTGCAAAAAGGGGAGAAGAAATCCATCACCTGTTAGAACTAGCTTTCTCCTTGAGTTTGAAAAGGTTGGTAATTCAACTCCCACTATGGAAACCATCTCCAATGTCAATGCTAATCAAAACCAACTTAAAGTCTAAAGAAAAAAAGGCACTTGGCCAGTGATTTTGGACCTTTGAATTTGAGTAACAATCCTGAATCATTTCCTAATAAAGAACATGATTAGCTTGCCAAGTTCAACGTGGATTCCACCAAAAGTACTCATGATCATGTTGTTGAATTCTATTGGATTCTTGTCACTAGGGGAATAGATGATGATGACAAGATCATGCTGTTATTTGCTTGATATTAAGTGACAAGTTAGGGAATGGTACGTTAGCCTCCCTGCCGGTAGTATAGGTGGCCCTGACCAATTTGAAGATGTTTTCATGAGAAGTTGGTTATCTAATGCCCAAGGGTCTTTCAATATTGAAAATATTCACCATATATTTAAGGGAAGGGAAGACATTAAAGAATATATCAAAAAAATTAACAAAATAGTTAGGGACATTGCTATAGGGATTAATGCATGGGTGGTTGTGGCTGGAATACCCTCAAGGATCTTCTCGAGATCCAAGGCATACCGTTCAGATTAATTGCAAATGGCACAAAAAAGCATATACATATCTATATCAATGCATGATAATCAAAGCAGAAAATGAGAGATTACCTCAAAGCTTGATGCAGTCTTGCTGCAGAACCCAATGTAGCAGGGTGGAAGACCCCTTTCCTAGCTCCTAGATCAACACCTACATATAAGTAGGATGAAGAATAATACTACAACATATGAACTCTGATAATCAAAACATTAATACATAAACATATCGAAAAACATGCATCTAGGCTACTCATAAACAATGACACTGAATCAACATGTAAATAAACACGACATTAGCACCATCGAGTAGACAAAATAATAAGCTACCCTTAATCCTCCAGCTCCTTTCTCTCTCTCTCTCTCTTCTCCTAACCTCTTGGTAGCAAATCAACTATATCTCATACAAAGTTTTGACAATCAGTTGACAATCCTTCGACCTCTTTCACAATGCCCAAGCCTCCAATATATAGATGATGAGAGGCTTATCCTTGCCAACTCTCTCATGGGTTCCCTTAGGCGAAAGCTAGGATGTTTCCTTGCTTTATTGCTCTTTCCCATTTCATTAGACTCCATTAGGAATAACAATATCCTTAGGCAGGTCGAAGGTAGATGTTTCCTGCTTTTCAGGCTGACATTTGAGTGAAAAGTGGAATGTCAATCAGTCAGGTCACTCTTTGACCTCCAGAATCTCGCAAAACTTGGGTAACACTGTTGCTTGGGCGAAACAATGAGCTACCCTAGGGACTAATTCCCCTGGCTCATGCATAGGAAGCATGCTAACTCTTCTTGCTAGTTTTTGGGGAGCGTTACCTTGGTAAATAGCCATGTGAATTAGGTCATGTTGTCAACCAATATTTCTTTCTCCTTTGAGCTAATGAGGAGGTCATTTTCCTGTATAAAAGATGCCCGCTAAAGTGTGAGGTCAGAGATGAATACAATGACTGAAATACTTTATAAATTGTTGGAAAAAAGAGAGAGAGGTTTGAAGCTTTGGGACTACGGGAAACCTGATACAAGCCACATATGTTAAAAATCTAAAATCATGTTCTAAGTCAGGCATTCTGACATTTAGTAGCACTGTCAGAGTGATTTCTCAAAAAAGGTATGCCAATCATGTCCACTGATAAGCATAATGTGGAACTGTGTCATAATATGGTCATCCTGACGAGCTATCTACGAAAACAATATATGCATCTTGGGAGAGGAAATGAGGATGAGTGATGCAAGCCTCTACCCAAGGTCTTGGTCATCGCTTTATCTGAACAAGATATTTCTACACATGTGAATAAAGGAGTTGACGTCGAACATGTGAGAAATCATTTGATTGCCAATCAATGATGGAAACTTTTAACACACACGAGGTTGACCATCGATAATGATGATGGTCTCCAAGATGCACAGTAAAATCTAATGAGTATGAATAATGATGTTGTCGTAGAACACTCATAGAATCATTCAAATGGGAGCAATAATGAAAACCCCAAATTAAACACAAGGTAACCTATCACTAATGATTGCAAGTTCTAGGGTACCGATATGTTTTTGGATCTTCTTCCTAGATAGAGTGTTGAAGTCGATAGGAAGAGACCTGTCGAAAGGTAGGCGATAATATGTCCTATATCAGTAGACACAAAACAGGATAAGAATCATTGTTTTTGAAGATAAATTTTGAGCAATGGGTCAAATAGATGGAGGGCATGATGGAAGTATATGATTTATGGTTGATACAGGCAACAGAGGATAACTGAATCCTTTGAACAATAAAAGGCATGACATAAAGGTTTACCAAGCAGCGTTAGACTCATGAACACCAAAGAGTGTTAGGATACAAGGATGCAAGAACATCGAAGTATATAGGCTAAACTCATAGGATGGTAAGGTTCATCTGAGAGGCTGACAAAAAAGAGGTTTGCTGAGGGAGTGCCATGTTCAAGGGAACGACTTCTGCCAAAAATCCTTTCTGAATATAGACATTGAGCCACTATGTTGTCCAATTTTCCCCATCTGATTAAGTTTAACGAGTCTGAACGGGTAAAATTGGTGGTCTTTTCATATTTAGAGAGTTTGAAAAGATTTTAAAGAGCAACTCTAGGGGGTTCCTTTGTCATAGTTGATAACTGGGTGTGACAAAAGGTTTAATAGTATTCCCGACATCGTTCCTTTTACGTATGTTAGTTTATTGAGTTCGGATAAAGTGATAAACCTATTCTCAATACACCATTAGCATAATTTTGAGGTCTAAAATGGGCCTCCTAAGGAAATTATAAAATAATACTGGAAATAATAAAATGAGATTAGATTACATCATCAAATTTAGAGGGAAAAGGTATTTTTTCAACTATTATTTTCAACTTGTCTCCCTATGGGTTTACTCAAATTTCGAGCGACAACACTTGTTGGATGAAGAATTTGATTCCTCATCCAAGGAGTACCCATGTTGCATACTTTCGATGGACCCAACTACATGAAAAATGAGAAATACATGAAAAATGTGATTGCAATAACGATTTTTCATGTATTTCTCATTTTTCATGTAGCAGGGTCCATCGAAAGTGTGCAACATGGGTACTCCTTAGATGAAGAATTAAATTTTTCATCCAATGAGTACTCCTGCTCGAAATTTGAATAAAACCTTAGGGAGATAACTTGAAAATGCGAGTTGAAAAAGTAGTTTTATTATTTTATTATATTTTAACCTTTTTACTTTTTTACTCCAAAAATGGTGAATCATATCCCATGGTTGACATCATCATCTTGAATCCTATTGGTTCTTATAAATTTATTTTGGTTGTACATTTTTCTTAGGAGGCCCATTTTATACCTCAAAATTCCCTTAATGCATTTGCCTCATTTTGTTACGAGTACGAGGGGACGGAGTAAACTTTATTTGTTGGCTTGTTGGGGCTTGACCTAGGTTCAAAGGTGATTTAGTTAAACAAATCCCAGTACTATTGGCCCTTTCGGCAATAGTCCGTGGAGCGCAGACTGAGGTCTCACTCATAGTATGGGAGGGTGCTAGAACTAGGTTTCCACACCCTGGAGATGTTTGATGGTTTCAAGTGGCCTATGGTTTGACCTTGAGCACACGTCGCTACGCGCACTTACTCGTACCTCGTAGCCTGAGATGCTGCCTCCATGCAGCCCTACTCGGGGGCTGAAACAATGTTATTACCCAAGTTCTTATTGGTAGCCCGATATTAGTTGATTAACTTAGCTTATTTGTACGCTTTCAGTTATACTTAACAATATTCACAATTCATACAAGGGCGCGCAGTAAATAAACAATATAATTGAAAATGAGATCAAACAATAATTCATAACAACTGCAAATAATTTGTAACAAAACCTTTCTTTATTAATATTTTCTCTAGTTACAGACTCAAATCTACCCTGCGCACTCAATTGCAGGGGTCTGTTCACTCAGCTACAGACTCTACTAGGCCTCTGCGCACTTAGCTACAAAGCCTCTTCCTACTACTATGACCCAAGATGCACTTAGACTCTTCTTCTATGATTCGCTATCTTACTCTATTCTATCCATTAGATTCCATGATGATCATTACAACTTAGAGCCTCACTCTATTTATACAATCCCATGGTCCACGAATCATGGGTAGGCCGACATTACATTCAAACTTAGGGCGAACAACCCTATGACACTAACATACATTCCGCACCCACAATTCATGGGGCTTTACAATAATATTACTCAAAACTTGGGCTTTGAGCCCCAAAACATGCTGTGAGGGGATTCTATTCCCAACAGGCTCTCAACGCAAACATCATGACTCGTCATCGAGTCACTCTATCGGTGCGGCGATCTTGGCGCGGAGTCCCTCCAACTGGTCTCGAATGGTCCTGACATCCGCAGTGCACTGAGCTATGCTTGTTGAACCTGCTACATCCGTTCTTCTGAGACCTCTATTTCTGGTGTGCTGCCCTACATTTATGCATGCATCCCCTGAATGTGTTAAAGCTTCCCTTTAATATTTTATGTGATTGTGAAGGTCTCATCAATCCATGGTTGGAAGCGCTCTTTAAGAACTACTTCCTTATGGCGCGTCACGTCCACCTGCTCCTTTAATGCCTTGGCTTGTTGCATCCTCGCAAGCTGCTAAGTGAGGAATACTATCTGTGTAATTCCTCTGATGCTGTTGTACTGCTGCTGGAGTTCGCGTGCCTTTGTCTCCAGCCGCTGGATGTTGGGGTCCTCTTGCAAAATCGTGAGGACCTCAAGTGCCCGTTCCAACATGTCGATACAGTCACGCATTGCACCTCCAATTTCTTCCATCCCTACTGCAATAGTGCTAGCGCATTGTTCTCTGACTTTCCGGGGAGTGGAAGGTTGCGGCTTCAACCGCAGCTCGACAATCTGAAGATTCAACTCCAGCTAAACCTTTGTCATCTCTTTTCTGGCATCATAGAATCCACATGCCAAACTGTGGATTTGCACTTCTACTGGTAGATCTATTCCGATGGCTAGCTACGGGACGCGTCAGCAAGCGTCATCTACCGTGTGGAACAAATGTTGATTCTGTGACGCCAATTCATCGCGCTGCAAGCTAAGCTGTTTTATGTTTATTTTCTACTCGCTAAGAACCTGGATTGCGCAGCTCTCCCTGGCCCACAATTCTGCTATTATCCCATCTTGTAACTAATACAACATTTCCCGGGGAAGGGCAGCCAGGTTAAGGCCAAGGTCTTTCATCATGCTAAGCGACATCCGAGCCATCGCATTGGACGACACTATAGCTCTCTCTGGCAACACTATTATGTTTTCCATCCTTGCGCACAACCTTTGCTCTTCTACTAAAGTTCCTACTACGATGTGCGTTGATAGGGTACCTTCCTAAGGGGGAGACACTTGTAACTCCTGCAGCTGTGCCCTGAGGGCCCCCAACACAGTCTGATGCTCCTGCATGAACTCCTGAAGTGCTTCACTTGTGACATCGCGAACTGTCTCGCCAATGTCATGGAGATCACCTTTGGTTAAGGTGATTGGGTTAGTGGCCAACTTCGAGGCCTTGACCTTCTTCCTTGGGCTCGATTTCTCTGTGATGCGCGACCACTTTAACTGTGGGGACGCAGTCCCTGGGTCCGTGCTCCCTTTTGTTGTTTCTGTTTCTTCTGCCTCCACCCTAAGGAAGTTGCTTGGCCCTCATTTACCTGTGGTATTACTACCTCTGCTGCTTGCGCTTCTACTGCTGCTTCTACAGCCTTCTTTTGCTCCGCGACTTTCTGTGCTGCTTCACGCACTGGCCTTACCTCATTTGTTGCTTTTTTGTTTTTCCTTTTTTCTGCTAATTGAGTGGCGCGCAGCTTAGCATCGTCCTTTTTCTTCTCGGTTACTAATTTCTCTAGTTCTTCCAGGTCTAGAGCGTGCCATTTGGGAGGACATGTCTCCAAGACAGTAAAAATCGCGTCGTCAGTGGCTAGAAATAGTAGCTTTGTCCACTGCTTTGTTGGATCCTTTTGCACCCTGATATAGATGTTGTGCATATCAGCTTTGAAGTCTGCCAAACTCTGCAGACTATTGCGCACAATAGGTGACAGGCGCAACCTCCTATTTATCCACATCCAGATGCTTGCTTCCATGAGCACCCAGAAATTTTTTGTGTCACAAATCTGTTTCACGTCCTTGGTGGCCCAGAGCAAAGCGTACTAGCAATATGGATAGGAGCAACCACACGTAGTGGAATGTCTTACCCTACTCCTGGGCTTTGCGACAATTTATCAAAAATTCTTCGCAGAGGAATTCGACCTAGTTGATTTGGACCCCCTCCATGCACTGCTCAACCAGTGCAACCATCGACACTGGTACCTGATCGACATGACATTTTCTCATAATTTTACCAGCCAGGAGTTGAGCTGCTTCGCGAACCCCCTTGTTCTTGATGCTAGAGATGGCGTAGCCTTCTTCTTCTTCTCCAACTTATACTTTGCCTTCATGGCTTTTGTGAGAGCCAAATTGCTACCTTTTTCGGCCATAGTCGCGGGGTCCTTTCCCTTATAGGGGAGCCGAGAGATATGGTGAATGAGGTTTGCTGTGATGGGAATAGGCTCCTCCAACCATAGATACCCATCATGCACCAGACATAGTAGCTTCCTGATGACGAAAATGGTGATGGGCGCGCGGTGGAAATGTGGTATCCATAACAAGTCCAACAATCTGGCCTTTTCCACATTGCGCAACCATTTCTGCGGCTCTAACGTTATTACTGCCCCTAGTTCCTGGTCTCTAGGTGCGGGAACGTCTCAGTGTCAATGAGGTCCCAGTCTTTGAATTTCATGGTTGGCACGCGACTTAGGTGCGTGCCCTCAAATACAATGCCATTAGGGAGGAGCGAGGTCTGGAGTGAGCTTTTTGTTTTGTCCAGGTCCTTCGGTACTTTGGTTTTCCCTTTCCATGGAGGGACATATGCTGGTAGCTTTGTTGCAGAGCACAATGGTTGAATATCCTCCTCCATTTCTTCTTCTTCTTTTGCTACAACAATTAGGGCATGCAAGTCTTCTTCTTCCTCATCTGTTTCAATTGTGACTACTTTCCCCTTCTCTTCCATGGATAGTTTGCTATGCCGCGGATTCCTCAGGGACATGCGTATGGGACCCACTACCTGTTTATCCTTCTTGGGCTGCGGTGTTCGTGGTGATTTTGGGATTTCTATCACCACCCTGGTGCCTTCTGGGACATTCCCCACTATTTGGGTCTGTGCAGCCTTGCCGACTGTTATCTCTTTAATTCCCAACCCATCCTTAGTGGCTGTCATCATCTCTAGACTATATTATGTCTCTTGTGAATTTAGGGGCTCAATTATTGCTCGCATCTCAACACTCTATGTTCTGCTCAAATGCTTAATTGTCAAATGACCAAGTGTTGTTTGCTAGCTAGCCCTTTGAGTTTTATAGCGCCTTTCGAATTTGGATTTGACCGTTCCCCCCAATTTCTGGCCATTAATTCTTACTTGGCGGCAGATACTCCCAAATATTACCCATAACTCGCATCTTAAATGCCTATTGCCCACTCCATTTAGCCTCAAATTAGGCATCCCATCATGAATAGTGACACCAACGGTCACTTCCCAGCCAACCTGAGTGGTAGTGCAACCCTCCATGTGCAGTTGCGAAGCCTTTGATGTTCTGATTGTGCACGCATCTCCAATATCATGTAGCTCCCAGGCATAATATTTTATAGTCCCGCGCCCCCTTTCAACTTCCTGGAATGCTAACACTGTTCTTCCTATGGCTAGTCAGGTGGTCATGCCAACCATGCGGGCTCTATCCCGTCCTCCGGCATGGTTCACAGAGAATCATTATCTTCCATTGTGGTGATCGACATTGTGCACTATACTATTTGCAATGTGCTACCTTGGTCACTACGTTTGGCGATATGCGATCCAAGCCAAGGTAGTAGACTAACCAGTTCACGACGATCGTCCTCCAACTTGTTAGTATGATTGTACACATCTTGCCTTACCATTCTCGGTTTTTCGACGAGAATTGATTCGTTTATTTTTTTTCCAGTTTCTTGACCTCTGCATCCATTAAAGCGCTTTTCTCCCTTAGCCATACCTGGTATTTTTCAAGTTCGCGAAGTCTAATGTTTCCCCGTCGAATTTCTTCTTGAAGTCTTATATGTTCTATTTCACGTAGTTGTGTGATTTCTTTGTTCCGATATGTGCAGATTGTCGTATCTATGGGTGCTGTTACGTGCGGACTCGCTTCGCCTACTTTGCAGGGATTTCAGCCCTTGTTTCATACTTCAGCTTCGGAAGTGCTTGCGCGGTTAGAGTTTTGCACATAGTCCTATAAGCCCATACAACCGCTGGTACGTGCAGTTCCAGTTGGTGCATTTCACATGGTGGAACCTATTCAGCACTTTGCACACCTTATCAAAGGCTTCCCCATGTATGGTTTTGGGCGCACTAGATTGTATCATATTTTGCCACTCGCGCACTTGGCCTGCCTGCTTTTGCTTGTTGTTCCTATTCTCTATCGTGAGAGTGGTGTGCGTTCATTTAGGTTGTGTACCATATGCCTGTACCTATCTGGAAAGGTGGGAACACAGGCTGTTTCTTCCATCGTGCTGGGCTTCTATCCTCATTTGAGGCTCCCCAAATTGTAAGTGCATCTTCTCTCTGCATTCACGTCAGTCCCCAAAACTCTGCTAGTGTGTACCCCACCACTTTGCAGGCGTAACGCGCAATGCCCATTTAAAAGCATCAAAACGCTGCTGTTTAAGCACTTCACTCTCAAATTTGTTCAGGAATTCATCCAACGCTGTCAACACGTCACACATAGGTAGATCCCTTATCTATGTTGTCACGCAGTGCAGTGATCTTACCATCATGTTGCAATTGAGTGTGGTTACCTTGTGTAACCGATTTTGCCATTGTTCTATTTCTTCGTTCGAATCCAAAGTGCAGGAGCTTTCGTGCTCCCATGAAATCCTACCATCTGTTGTTGGATTCACCCAATCTTGCTCTTGAGTGGTTATCTTGTAGATACAGTCGAGATCTTCATCACTATCATCATCACGCACCAGTTCTGTGTAGCACGCTCCTTTTGCAGGGTCTAAAGGTACCACTACGCATAGTGACGTTTCCTCAAAAATCATTTTGCGCTTTTTTAGATTTATTACTCTATTCATATCAGTAGCCCAATCTATTCCTAGTAGCATGGGATAGGGATTACTATCATCGAAAATATCTATCACTTCGAAATCTACAAGTGCGCTCGCACTTTTGATGTCTACTGTTATCCCCTCCAATCTTCCCATCGGTAAGATATTTTGTTGGTTCTCCATTCACAACTGAATAGGAGACCATTGTAACGCAGGCGTGCCCATGTGTTCCTATGTTTTCTTTGGTAGTAAATTCACGTCCAATCTGAGATCCATAATTACTTGATCCATTTCGTACTCTCTAATTTGCATAGTCAATCTCATTTCCCTTCCTGTGTGAAATGCATGCTTTCCAAGTTTCCAGACTATGCGTGGTTCTTCTGACCCAGCGCACTTAGTGATAAGCTCCTATAGTCCTTTTACAGCCTTGCTGTCACACAATAGTTTCATGCATGTCTCTAGAAAGGTAGTGAGCATTGAAGGATCCATCCTCGATTCTAGTTGATCCTTACTATCCGAAGTGGAGGCCTTTGTGAAGCTCTTCTTAGCTTCCATGAATTTCTTCTTCGCGCGCCCCAAATCAAATTCAAGTTCCTTTGTAGGAGCCTTCCAAACCCACTCACTTTCTTCTGGCTACTTACCTTTATCATCTCCTATTGTGCTACCACTTCGAAGCACGATGTTTACATTTGGGTCCTCTTTGCATGGCTCAGACCTCATCATTTGTAGGTTCTGAGTCGGGGGAGGCTGGAGTACTCCTTTATCGTGCAACCTTGCAATCAATGTAGGGCAATCATATATCTCATGATCAAATTAGGTACAATATAAACATGATGCTCTTGTTGGATTTGTACAATCACGGGCATAATGCCCTGGCCCTTTGCAATTATAACAAATCAGTTGTCCGTGACCTCTTCCTAGTCCCATTCCACCTCGACCTCTTCCGCGCCCCTGAAATCTAGCGCGTGCCATCCTTGCATTTGGATCAAGGGCTCGCGTTTCGGTTTGTACTCTATAGGAAAGATTCTGATCCATCATCAGCTCGTAACTTCTACAGGTGTGCTCATCATGGCCTATTGACCTGCATAAATTATAGAACAATTGTTGGAACATCTGCATATACTTCTGTAATAGGTGACAATTATCTATAGTGTGTTTTCCTCCTATCTGAAAAATTGCGCACCATAATGCAGGCGCTGCGCTCAGTCCTGCTTGTGCCTCTGGTCTTAATGGAATTGACCCTCCCCCCGTCAAGTAGTTCGCGAAGACTGGACAGTGGTCCTTGTCATGCCTGTGGCCTTTGCATTGTATGCACCATACCTCCTTGCGTGCCTCTGGCCAAGTTGTCCTATCTTGTTTCAAACTCTGCATTTTCAAACACAAATTTTGCAGTTGCGCATGGATTTGTTGGAATCCTAGATTAGGATCTTGTATTGGGGTCTCGTGCAGTCTTATTGCAATCTCCAAAGCTTTGCCCTGGGTGGATAGCTTCTACTGTGATAACGTTGTCCTTAAATGTGGTGTTAGTGACACTACAAACCATGCGCTGTGCTGTCCATCCATCAAGGTCATGTTGGCTTCATGAATCATACTCTTCAGTCTCTGGTCCAGATCCCATGGTGTCTTGCCTAGAAGCATCATGATTTCCTTAAACCTGATAATCGATTGTGTCCCTGATTTTGGCCTGCTAAATTCCCTGTTCAGCATGGCCTAGATATCTATGATCCCCGCATTTGGATGGTCATTAGAATGCTCAATGTACCATGTCAGTGGGTGATACTGTAATGCGCTTACCAACGTTCCTTCTTTATATTATGATTCACGACTCCTTGTGCTTCCCATATAGCCCTTACTATGAACCAAAATTGTTCCAGATCCTCGTTCCCTACTCTGAATACCGACAATTTTATTGAACTCACCATATTGAACTGTGGTGGTGGATATGATCCTCGCTGTAGCTGACGATCATATCTACCACGAACTCAGTGATAAATCCTCCTATAATTTGATCGAGCCAATGGTCCACAGCACGCGCAATCTTATATTTCGATCCTTCTAGTCTGCGCACCAATTCTGGAGTCCACATAATCGGTTTATCGAGCCTACACCTTCCCTGATTATCTGCTAGCTTTGCGATCCACTCGTACAACTTAGAGGGGAAGGATGCGAAGAACATTTCGTGGATTTCCATATATAAGTAGCGCTCCAACCACTATTCCTTTGATACTCGCGGATTGTTATTTTCCTGCGCCGCGAACTCGTGAATCTTTCTGACTAACCACCCTTCAATTTCTTTCTTTGTTGGATTCTAGTGACATGACATCAGACATCCCTTATGTAGATCCCGGTCCCAGCAATAGAACCATTTTTTGGCTTGTTGGGGCCTGACCCAGGTTCAGAGGTGATTTAGCCAAACAAATCCCAGTACTACTGGCCCTTTCGGCAATAGTCCACGGAGTGGGGACTGAGGTCTCACCCAAAGTAGTGTGGGAGGGTGCTAGAACTAGGTTTCCGCACTGTGGAGATGTCTGATGGTTTCAAGTGGCCCGCAGTTTGACCCTACATGCACATTGCTATGTGCACTTACCCTTACCTCGTAGCTTGAGATGCTACCTCCGCGCAACCCTACTCAGGGGTCGAAACAGTGTTATTACCCAAGTTCTTACTAGTAGCCCAATATTAGTTGATTAACTTAGCTTATTTGTACACTTTCAATTACACTTAACAATATTCGCAATTCATACAAGGGCGCACAGTAAATAAATAGTATAATTGCAAATGAGATCAAACATGTAATAATTCAGAACAACTGCACAGAATTTGTAGCAAAACCTTTCTTTATTAATCTTTTCTCTGGTTACAGACTCAACTCTACCCTATGCACTCAGCTGTGCACACTCATCTGCGGACTCTACTAGGGCTCTGTGCACTCAGTTGCAGAGCCTCTTCCTACTTCTATGACCCAAGACACACTTAGACTCTTCATCTATGCTTCGCTATCTTACTCTATCCTATCCATTAGATTTCATGAATATTTACAACTTAGAACCTCATTCTATTTATACAATCCCATGGTCCGCAGACCATGGGTAGGCCGACATTACATTCAAACTTAGGGCGGAAAACCCTATGACTGTAACATACATTCCACGCCCGCAACTCATGGGGCTTTATAATAATATTACTCAAAATTTGGGCTTTGAGCCCCAAAACATGCTGTGGGGGGATTCCATGCCCAACAATACTCTTTGTGAAATTTTAATGAGTCACGCGAAGACAAACTCAATAGATCTTCATCAAATTTTAATGAGTCTTTAATGAAGAAAAATTGATATGTCCTTTTCAGTTTAATGAGCAAGGAAGAAGATAAAAGAATTATTCATGTATTTTTCGTAAATGTTTTACGAATCTGAAGAAGATAACTCAGGGATTTTATGTTCAAGAGTAAGAAAAGGTCCCACAAAAAAAAGCGCTCATATCATCTTCGTAGGAGTTTTACGAGCCCGAAGACAATAACTCGAGGATTTTTCATTTCAAGAGCAAGAAAAGGTCCCAAAAAAGATCATGCTCATATGGAGTCAATCTTGGCCAATTCTTCATTTCAACACTAAACTTTCATCATGGCATAAGAAAAATTTAACAACATATCAAAATGGTATATGATTAACAATCTAGGAAGGAAAACTTCAATTTTAATGACTATAAAGTGAGTCATACCTCCAGAATGACTATAAGAAGGGGAAAGAGCCTTCATTTTCACTATTTTGAGTTCTATGAGAGTTTTCTGGAGTGAAAAATGAGTAGATCTTTCACAAGCGATTGCAAGCAATTCGAGAAACCATTCAATGCTTTGTCTATTCCATATTGATGGTCTAACCTTTATCTTACATTTCATTACTTTTTTTAGTTAGTTTTGGGGTGAATTTTGAGTTTTTGGGCAGACCCTAATTTGCAAGCATGGCTAATGCTATCTCCTAGGCCTGGGGGGAGCATTAAACACTCTTCCCATTCCATAGGGGCATGTTAGCACGCCCTGTGGACCTTGAGGAGCAATGTTAACCATGCTAGGGGCACTCTAGAAACCCCCAACTTGATTTTTTTTATGATTTTGAATAGCTGAAAGGCTCATTTATGGGTGTTTTTATGCAGGTTAGGAGCCAATATCATGAATCTATGGCGGGAAAGAGCCCATGATAATGAGGAATTTCAAATGCTATATGGTTTGGAAAGTTTAACAACTTTGCGAAGATGTGGTTTGTTAAAATATGCCAGACTTGACCTGATGAAGGGTCAGGAGGACCTCCTTAGCTAGATTATCAAACAGTGGGATGAACATTAGGGTGTGTTCACGATTGGGGATCATGATCTCTCTATCGAAATAGATGATATTTACTTCCTCACTGGTTTATTGTGCAAAGGTGCCCGAGTAAATGTAACAGGAGGGAGAGAAAATCCCATGACCACTGCAGATTTGGTTTGGATACATTGTAGGCTAGGAAGTGCGCTAGTGAGCAACTGGGTTCCTATTCAGTGGATCAGAACCATGTCGATGATGGAAATTCTATGGATGATCATATGCTTGGAAAGGTCCAAGAGCCAACATGTAGCTTCAAAGGCTCAGTTTCTAATAGCAATAGATTTCTTACAGCCACAAGTATTCAATTGGTGTGAGGGAGTCCTTCGCTAGGTGAAAGCAAAATTGATAGCTTGCAAGACTCTTTTTCCTTAAGAGAGTTCCCATGCTGAGGCCTCACATGGGTTTGGACATAACCGGTCCGAGGGAGCCGAGACATGAGTGATGGGCTTCTCTAGCACCTCATATTGGAGGGGGGCCAACTAGACACTTTTTCAAGGATGACTTCTTCGAGTGGCTCAGTGGCCAGATCATCATGATAGATGATTATGCTTATGCAGGGATGGATTACATAGGAGATTCGAAACTGATTTTGCCACCTAGTACTCAGTGGGGGCCACAAGGTAAGAGGTTTAATCAGAGTACCAAAAAGTATTTATTATGGGTGAACAAGTACTGATATGAAGCCTTTTCTTGACACAAATGTGGCATCGATGTGTCTTGCATGCATGTCCCTCTATGCTATGTGGGGTTATCAACTACCTGGGGTTGGGGCAAGTGTGACAACTGCTGAAGAGGGAGATGGCACACAGAGTCTCCATGAGGTTTCTTGGAACCTCGAGGGTTTGAGCATGGATGTGCTGCCTCTTCCTAAGAGGGAGGTGCCGGCTCATATGCAGCGACACATTGTGGGTGTGCTAGAGCGATTTCTAGTTCCTCTTAGGAGGTTGGCTAGTGTTGTTTTGAGTTATCATGAGCATCAGGATTAGTAGTATGGTATAGCCAGGGTGTCATAAAAAGGCTTAGTAAAGCCATTTTGGACTTACAAACACCCAAGTTTTGGGAATTTTTGATGTAAAAATGCTAGACTTGATATATATATACACACACGCACACAAATATTTTGGCGATTCATGGTGTAAATGTTTTATATTTTTGTAAATGTTTAACTATTTAAAATTTTACTTTCATGCATGTATCTATAATGAATGAGACAGATGCCAATCTAACACATAATTGTCCAATGAATCAACTATTATATTACATTATCGAGGAATGCGTTCATATGTAATAAACTCAAATTGTGTTCCAAAAGTTGTACTCTTAAATAATGACGTAACAAGATTGGATTGCGAATGTGATAATGATTTGTCAATTTCATAACGACTCGCTAAGAGTCTAATCTAACTACCAGATTGGAGATGTTTCGAGATGATTCTTCAGTAAGAAGTGAAACTGTAGACATATACTCAACAATATTGTTGGTTGTAGTACCAAGAAAAACTCCCCCGAAACTAATCGTTCCAATTCAGGTGTGTAAATTGTTGAAATTTCTAAGTATTACCCATTAGAAATTTTATCTATATTCTCTGGTTTATTTTCGTACTTGTTTAATCACTAACAATTTATTGAACCATATAAACACTGAAATAAACAAAATACAGTCTCAACCATATACATATCAACAACTTAAAGAAATAGAAAAACACACAAGAGACACCGTTGTTTTTGGACAATTGTCCCCGGAAAAACCCAACTTGGGAAAACCGATGCAACAGTTCTGAGGGTTTTTATTATTAGGTAGCTTTTCTGAGTACATTGGGTGCCAAACTGGCTCATCGAACAGAGACAAAAAAATCTGGTAGTAATACCTCTCTTTGGCAGCAGATATTTTGAAAGCTTTCCCATAAAATCCTCTCCAGCACAATATGAAGCAGTGTGTCAGCCCTCTTGGCCTCTACGTGAGCCTCGAACCCTCTGTGTCAACCCCTTGAGGGTCTGAGAAACCTCTCTAGCTCTCTGCGTCACTCCTGCAGCCTCTGCATGGATGACGTAGGCCCTTCTGGCCTTTGTACTGTCACTGCTAGCCTCTGCGTGGCTCCCTCTGGCTCTACGTCTACCTCTCCACCTCTGCATTGGTATTTCGACATTATCTCTATCTCTCTTCCTTGTACTCATAACCCCTTGTTGCAACTCTGATTACTGATTCGATTTCTCTTAGCAAACCTTGCTCTAGAAAATCAAATGACTGATCACTCTAGTGTATCTCCAACTGACCCTTAAGCCTCCTCTTATACTTTTTCTGTTGGGTCTTCAATGACCGAAATTGAATCTCTAATCAATGGCTAAGTTTAGATTTGGCTTGATCCATGTCCTTTAGAACCTTCTAACCTAGTTTTGTATTAATACCCATTAATATTTTTATTTTCCTAAGTTTTGACGTAGGAACCCATTAAAAATATTAATTATTTTAATATCTCCTTAATCGGGTAGAATCTGCCCAAACCATTTTTGGGTCTTGGAGATCTCATATGATTTAGCCTCTCCACCAATTTTAATGGCTACATCACATCCTATGCTACCCCCAATCAACACTCCCTCTTAGCGAGGACTGTGCTCTAGTAATACTTTGCCACTGAGCATCACCTTGATTATATGACACCGATACCTGTGTTGATACTAGGCCTCCCCACCCAACATCCTCTATACTACTACATCCTGTAATGTTGCCCATGGCCCTACCACTGCCACTGCTACATCTGTATGGTAGATCCCTCTGCATCTGTGCTGTTGTTGGTCCTTTCTCACAGCACTGCATCTGCACTATAGTTCTCTCTCATCATGCTACATCATGCTATTGCTACTGATACTGCACTGCAGTTCTCTCTCATCATGTTGCATCATGCTATTGCTACTACTATTGCATTGCAACGTAGTTATTGAGAAGTAAGTAACTGATCCACCCAGGTACTGACATCCTTGTCAGGCTAGAAATGCTCCCGATGTTGAAGCTCTCTTTGCCGCTATACTGTGCTCCCTCTGCTGCCTTTACACTGCTGCAACAACTTTATGCCTCTCGTACTGCTGCAAACCTATCTGTGCCATCGTGCACTGCTGCAACCTCATATGTGCCTCTCGCACTGCTGCAAGCCTCTGTGCGTTATTAGGGATTACTATACTCTAACACTCTATGCTGCTCCATCCACATCCGCTTCTACCAACATCCGCCATCCTGCCACTATTACTTCGGCTCTCCCGTAGCTAGGTATGATCCAAGAGTTTGGGGACCTCAAAGGTCCTACCCCTCATCACCTGTAGTCCTCCTGACTACAACTCAATGTCTCCCCACCTCTTCTCTAGAGGTACATGTGCACTAATGGCACAATCATCATCATCCTCTATCTCCTTTCCTCCATCGTTGGTATTGCCTTGGAGTCATATTCGTCTCCCTTATCCTTCTTCCCTAGACACTGGTTTGCATAATGCTCCAGTTCCCACAGTTGAAGCACTTTATCTTAGAGAGGTCCTTTCTCTTCCGCTTCTCCTGCTTCCCTGCAGATTCCAAAGCTGCATCCTATTCCTCCTCTTTCTTGACCCGAGCTCCTTTTTTGCTACTTCCCATCTTGGTTAGTCGTCTGATCTCTTCTTGGCAAAGAGCTTCCCACAATTCTTCCCATCCTAGAAGATTCACTCTACCCAAAATTCTTTGGACAAACATCTCCCACTCCTTGGAGACTGTGTTTAGGGCAGTCCTCACCATTAACTCTTGATCCGGCATGGCCCCTATGGAAGTCAGTTGGTCCCAGATCTCCTGCAACCTGCTGAGGAAGTGATCTATCTGCTTGACCTTCTGCATTTGGTACGATCACAAATGATTATCCAATAGCATCTTCCTCTGCACGGAAGTGCCTTGATACAATGTCTTTAGGGTATCCCACATTTCCTTTGTCATCTCATTCTTGGAAATATGCTGGACCACATAATCCTTGAACCCATCAAGGATTATGCATTTTGCCTTGGTCACATTGTCATATCTTTCATTGTGAGTTGGGTCGACTAGGATAGCCACGGTTCTCAAGGCGAAGGCCTTGATGTGATGTCTATCTAGAACAAACAAGATCTTAGCCTTCTAGATAACAAAGTTGGATGTTGTGTCCAACCTGTCCCGATCCCTCAGTCCATTCATGGCCATCTCTCTACTCTTCGTTTTGACTCCTCTGAGTCTCTACTTCCCTCTTGGAAGTTCTCGACTATACTCCCTCTGAGTCTTGATTTCCCTTCTGGAAATCCCCCTCCAACCATCGAATCACACCTCTTCGATCTCCTAAAAGCAAAGATTTCCATTGTGCTTGACAAGTTTGCAATACTTTGAGTGTAGACATAGCTAATGGTGCTTGCACCAAGTCTTCTACAATATTGTAATTTTGGGCAACACATGCAGATGTATTATGTGTTGTGTGATGAAGTGCCCCTTTCAGGAGGTGAATTACATGATCAACAATAGACCTTTCAATATGAAGATAATTAGGTGGCAGTGGGTTTGAACTCGAGGCAACATCCTGAGCATTAGCGACTAGAGATCCATAAGTTTTGGCTTATTTCTGAAGATCAACCATTTCAAAGGTGTAAATAGTCAATGATCCTTCATCAGAGGAAGGATGATTTGAACTGTCGTTTCCCCCTTGCGAGGGTTGAGGTGGGTTCGCAATAATATGTTGCTACTACTGAGAAGGGAAAGGGTTGTGTAGGACCACAGGGTCTGGTAGTGTCCTTTTGAGTAAGAAGATCTGTGCATTCTTGAGGAAGTGGACTTCAATGTGTCATATGGTCTTCTGCATAGATTTTGCAAGGGAACTTGACAAATTTGTCCTTTCCACTATTAGGTGGTGCAACAAATTTCTATTTGGGGTTGGATTTATTGGTTGGCTACTCTTCAGAAGGAGAGCTATTTTTCTTATTCTTCTTGTTCTTGCCGCTGGGTTTTTGCATAGATTGCCCAAAGTTTACTACAGTGGTAGGAAGAGTAGCTGATTGGGTAGAAGTAGCAAGATCAATAGACAACTGGGCAATGTGCCCACTAAGTTGTAGGTTCGTCTATTTAGGTTCCATGGTAGCCCGCCCCAGTCACCTTATGTTCGCCCCTAAAAAATTATGGCCATTATGGTTACCTCAAATCATAGACACTACCGAGGGGGGCATGGTAGTATATAGTACGTTGTGTGGGCAGGATACCTGAGTCCCAACTCATCTCCGATATCCCCTGAGGGATCTCTAATACACAAAATTCCCAATGGAGACACAATCAAAGGTGGGCTACCTTCTATCACATTCCAATCAGTTGTATCACATTTAACTCCAATTTGACTAGAGAAGTTCCAGATAGTATGAGTGCAACATGATTTTACCCTCTTTAATGAAACTAGCCTTAGTTTGAGATCTTGGGTAGTTAACTCACAACTTCCTAGCCAAAGATCCTAGCCACGACTAATATGTGTGTATACTCAAAAAAGAGTTGCTAATTTCTTTTATTATGAGATAGCTTTTAGAGGTACTTTATTAATGTCTTTGGAAGGAGTGTTGACATATGGAGTTTGTGAGACTCTAACACAAACAATGCAGAAAATGCTTTTCTATTTCAATTCGATGAATTAATTATTTCTACAAGGAGAGAATCATTTATACATCAATAAGCACCATGCATCCAATGCTACAAACACAAGCACAACTTGCAGACATGTAATTCTCTCTTACAACTAACCCAATATACAGATGCAAAATCTAACGAACTAAAAGAAAAAACTTTATTTTTTTTTTCTTTTCTTGAAAAGCATAAGCACTTAAACTGTTTTCATAAAAAGAAAAAATGTGGAGGAAACAGACAACCAAACATAGTACACAATTGCAGATCATTAAAAAGACTATAAGCAGCTTCCCCAACCCAAGAATTCACAGAATAAGCTGCTGATCAAGATATTGATTGTCTAACGCACCTTAGGAGAGGCTACTGGGCATTAATGATAGGACTAATGCTCTGTTTGCAAGCCAACAAAGCGTTATAACTCACTAGTTTGAACTACTGGGGTGCGTTAGGGGGGAAGAAGTTGTAAAAAGTGTCTTTCAGGGTTAGATCAAAGGCTGAGCATAGCACAAAAGGTTATGAAGAGTCCTAAGTGGTCAGAAAGGAAACCAAGAAGAATAGGAGGGCTTAGAAAGAAAGAGATATCCGGGAACTTGGAAGGAGAATACTGGGAACTAAGTATAATCCCCAATGGAGTTGCCAATTCTATTATAGGGATTAATGCATGAGTGGTTGTGGGTTGAATACCCTCAAGGATCTTCCTGGGATCCAAGGCAGATCGTTCATATTAACTGCAACTGGCACAAAGAAGCATATACATATCTATATCAATACATAATAATCAAAGTAGAAAATGATAGATTACCTCAGATCTTGATGCAGTCTTGCTGGAGAACCCAATGTAGCAGAGCGAAAGACCCCTTTGCTAGCTCCTAGATCAACACCTAAATATAAACAAGATGAAGAGTAATACTACAACATATGAACTATGATAATCAAAACATTAATACATAAAGATATGTAACAACATGCATCTAACCTACTCATAAACAATGGAACTAAATCAACATGTAAATAAACACGACATTAACACCATCAAGTAGACAACACAACAACAGGTCTATATTATTAGATAGGAAAGAATAACTACATCCATCTGGTGAATCAAGCTTCCCTTAATCCTCTAGCTCATTTCTCTCTCTCTCTTCTTAACCAATTGGTAGAAAAACAACTATATCGCATACAAAGTTTCAACAATCAATTGACAATCCTTTGACCTCTTTCACAATTCCTAAGCTTCCAATATATAGATGATGAGAGGCTTATCCTTTCCATTTCTGTCATGAGTTCCCTTAGGAAAAATCTAGGATGTTTCTTTGTTTTATTGCTCTTTCCCCTTTCATTAGACTCAGTTAGGAACAACAATATCCTTAAACAGGTTAAAGGTAGATGTTTCCTGCTTTTCGGGCTGACATTTGAGTGAAAAGTGGAATGCTAGTCAATCAACCCGCTCTTTGACCTCCAGAATCTCACGAAAGTTGGGTAACGTTGTCCCTTGAGCAAAACGATGAGTTACCCCAGGGACTAACTCCCTTGGCTCATGCAATTGGAGCATGCTAATTCTTCTTGCTAGGTCCTGGGGAACGTTACCTTGGAAAATAGGCTTGTGAATTAGGTCATGTTTTTAACCAGTCTGTCTTTCTCCTCTGAGCTGATGAGGAGGTCATTTTCTTGTATAACAGACATCCCTAATCACCATAGACCTCCTGATGTAATTATTCTTGAAAAATTTATTAAGGTTGTGGGTGGTCATCTCACATAAAGGATAAAATCCTAAGATTCTTACTGAGGCCAAAGAAATCGTTACAGAAGTTGATCAAAACCCACACATTTATAAAATGGAAATATTTGAGCACCCTAGAGCTAAGGTGGAAGCCAAGAAAATTAAGTCCAAAGACCAAACCAAGGAAACCATTGTTGTTGTCCTTAAGAATCTTGGTAAGATATGTGAGGAAATGAACTCAAGGGATAGGCTTTACATGAATAAGTTCACTACTCTTGAAATGGCGCAAAAAACAAATTTCATTCCTAAAAGCAAGCCTTTTGCCAAGAAAACTAATGATGAAGGAAAGAAGAGCTCATCCCAAGTTCCTAACACTTTAGCCACAAATAATGTTGTGGAACAAGAATAATCTTCCGAATATGCAGAAAATGATGAAGAGGAAAGTGAAGATGAGGAGGGTGATGAGCAAGAAAATATTTTTGAATCCCACACCTTCAAAATTATGTTAGGTGGCACATACAATCATCCTTCGATTAGTGAAGTAACCCTCAAAGAAGAAAATAATGAGCCAACCCTCAATGCTAATGATAATGGAGATTTAAAGGGCTCCAATACTCATGAAAGAATGACAAAAACACCTCCATTAGCTCTGAAGAACCTAATAAGAAACAAACTTCTCCTAAGAAGTCCCTTCCAAAGCAACCTCCTTCCAAAGAGTCCTCAAAGAAAGATCCTCCAAAAAAGGATAATGCCAAAAAAGATCTTCCCAAAGAGGAACCTAAACATAAAGTCAAAGATAAGGAGGTCAAATTTGATATTGATGTAGGACCTATTATAGGAAATATGACTATGCAATATCCTATAAAGGAGCTAGTAAAACTCGCACACCGAAAATGGAAAGTGAAGAAAGATTTAGGGTTTGAAGAAGAGAACACACTAATCATCTTGCAAAACATACAACTTTCTAATACTAACCATAGCCATGAGCCCTTTTTTCTTACCTTATCTAATAGTGACCTCCTACTGCATAATTTAATGTTTGATTCTGGGGCTTCCACAAATATCATGCCTTTAAAAGTCATGAAGCAACTCAATATTAACATCACTTGTAGGTATAAGATTGTGTGGTTTCAACTTGCTGATAGTGACATACTTGTCAATATTTAAGGGGTCTCCTTGATATGTGGTCCCAATTAGACCTCACACCGATTGGTATAGAAGCCCCATCTGGAATACAACCTGGTTACCATTTTCTTAAAGATTTTCCTTGGCTCTAACTGTTAGTAAGATATAAGAATGCATGTGTGCCTTAAAAAAGAAAGTAAGTGTGCCTGGTGAGTGTTCGGTTGTAGGTGCTTCAAGGTTCTTTCATTGGGGATGGGAAAAGAAGGTGAGCCTCCAAGAGAGAGGTAATAATACCACTTTGGTAGAAATGAACACAAACAAGAGATATTCGTCTAACATCCAGTGGAATAGTCCATAAAGATGCGACGAACATTGAAATCACTAAAAAACATTCTCAATATGATAATCACCACTAGCTCCAATAGTGGAGCATTGGAGCCACTACTTGCTCCCCAAAATAACTAACTTGTCTCTTTTATGGCTTGCGGAAGGACATAAGGTGAAAATTCCTTTTCTCATACAATGAGGGTGTATATATGACCATTGGGGTGATGCTTCACGTTCCTTGTGACTCTTTGACTACCCTCATGGCTGTTTGAATTCCTATGACTTTTCGACTTTACCTGACTCTTCATATTCTGTACTTGTCCTTTGGATTTCCTCCTAAGAGGTCACAGGTTCAAAACCAGAGGGGGGTAGAGAATGTATGCCTTTGTAGACTTAGCAGTCAAATCACTGTGCGGAGGTGGGTCCCTTGTCCCACAAACAAGGGGGTCTCATACACCAATTTGGTGTCTGGCTTGGCTGTGACCTTAAAAATGGATATTATTATTATTATTATTAATAAATTTTGAATAAGAATTTACATAATCCACAAAAGTGATGTGGCATATGATGACTCATGACATGACAGTAATGACATGGATTGCATGATGACATGGCAATGTCAATTCCTTCTTGCTGCTTCTTGCTATGTGTCTTCTTGAGAATTTTCTTTTGTCCACCTCCATATAGCTTAGAGATGAGTATTCTTCAATGATATCATATCTTGAGCAGCGATCAAAAATAGGTGTCCCTTTGCTTTCTTCTGATTGATTCTCTTACATATTCATCTATATAGGTGTCTTGTTTCATGTTCCCCTTATCCATCTCCTTCATCATGCTGTCATGGTATGGTAGAGTACCTACATATGCAATTCACTAATCACAAGACGAAATCAGTTCGATAAACCCCTGGTCTAACATGATGCATGACAATCCACTAACTAAGCTAGAACTGGGTGGAAGGCTAAGGGAGAGGTTCAGTGAATTTGCAATTGCCAATCTTAGGTAGTCAAGGGTCGAGCTTAAGCCTTAAGACTACACAATGTGCAATTCAAGTTGAACCGAGCAAGAATATTGCAATGTTGGGGAGCTTAGGGTTCCAGGCTGAGGTCTTGAGCACTGATTTTTACCACTTCGTAGTTCTAGAAGGAAGAGGAGTCTAGATGATTACATAGTTGCGCAGTTCAAGGGCTCATGGTGGGGATTTGAGCCTTGTGATTGTGTAGTGTGCAATACTGACTGTGCAAGAGGGTGAAATTGCGCAGTGTTTTTGGGGCAAGAGGAAGGAACTATGCGTTGTGCAATGCCAAGAGGCAGGGTTACAACTTGAGGGTTGAGACTATGCAATGTGTTAATCTAGTTGTCATTGATGTCTATATACCATTGAATAAGGCAAGGACATATTGATGATGACCTCCCCTATGCAGATAAGGACATGATGATGGTGTCCCTACGATAAAAAAGGCAAGAAGGCATGACTATTGAGGAATCAAACTATGAAGAAGCCCAACATTCAATGGCATTATGGCATGCCTCCATTTCTGCACTTTTAAAGGACCAACCACGTTAAAAAAATATTTTTCACCTACTAAGAAGAAGAATCTCACCATGAGACCTTCACCATCTTGAAGAACATATTTTTTTCTTTGTATTGATCTATTACGTGGCCTAAAACTCCTAATAGTTTAGGAGCAATTGATGTTGGAAAAATACTGAGAGGGGGGGGGGGGGGGTGAATCAATATTCCTCAGTAATTAGCACTTTTAAATATTTTCAGAGCATTAGTTAATCTTAAATTATCATTAATGTTTATGCAATAACAACAGTGAATAACAAAACACATGAGGCACAAAAATTTTAGGTGGAAAACCCCCTTTGGGTCAAAAACCACCGAATGCTTTTCTAATAATTCTTTAATATTCAACTCCAATTGAAAAGAAAGCTCCAACTTCCTAGAATCTAGAAAAGAATTCTTCTCCAGCTCCCATTGGATGGATGCTCCAACACCCGAGATTCTTCAGTAGTCAACTGAGCAAATGCCCCAACACCTAATGAGCTACAACTCACCCTAGCACCACCCTACTACCCTAAAGTTTTCAGAAGCTTGAACCTGTTGGTGACTTCATGCACCAGCCCAACACCACCCTACCACCCTATAGAAGAATAAAAGAAGAATGGACTCCCTACCATGGAAAATGGTCCACTTTACAATGATATAGAATGATGTAGAAGATGAAGACACAATAGAACATAACCCAAACTATGACACAACCATCTAATGATGATTCTAGACCTCCCAACATTGCCTCTTCAACTCTTGGCAGATAGACTCTTGTACAAAATTTACAAATATGCTTTTACAATGACTCTGTACAATGATACTTTTACAATGTCTGTATGTAGTGCTGCCCACTTGAAGACTTCATGTGGTGAACTTCTTGTTGCTGTTTTGCACCTTGATTGTTGTTCTTGTCATGCTACCCTTTCTCATTCTTAAAAACATTATATTATGCATTGAGCCTTCTCTTGATGAATATATAATACCTGCAAAAAGGTCTTCAAGGAAATACCCATGACATGATAATAACAAAACTTACCTCATCCTGTAGAGCATATGTGAGTGCTAAACAAAAACAACAAATTAGAATACAAAGAACCTAATGCAATTAAGAGATGAACATGCATATATAGAAGATACTTACTTGTAGCTTACCTATGCTGCATCATTTTGCTGCACCTTGCTCTTTTCTTCCCTACAAAGTCTGGTCCTTTGCACCCCTTGACAACACTTGATCTAGTTTTTCTTGCCTTGTAGGGGTACGATATTTAATCTGATGTATCTCTGTGATTTCAGATCCCCAAAATGTGATCTTCAGTCTTGTAGAAGCCCTATGAGTCTTCTTTCCAATGCCACAGGTCAGACCCAATTTGGACGCTTCAAGACACAATTATGCCCAATCTCTCACAAGACCTAATTATGGACTAGTTCAATAGAGCGTACTTGTACAATGTTCCACGTGTCACTATTTCCTCCTTCGGCTCTGAAATTGATACAAAGAAAAGTAAAGTCCATGCACTATCTACCACTTTTTACAAAATTCCAATCCTCTTCTGAGAGAGAGAGTTATGTTGATTTTCCCAAGGTCACTTCTTTGAGATGAAATTCGTCAGCATGCAAAACCCTAACTTCCACATATCATATCTCTAAACATATAGTGAACCAAGATCTGAATTTTGGTCACAACGTTAATCAGGAGTGCACATCAAATGGGTTTTAATTTTAGAATCTACAACTATACAAAAATGAAGTTAGAGTGAAAATGCCATGATCACTACTTTTGGAGGATATATGAGAATTCTTTTTATAGAGTTGAGAGGGGCTTCTATAGAGAATGTTGGAGGGATTTTAGGAGCTTAAAAAATGATTAATTAATGACTATTCAATGACCAAAACGAATTATGAGTGCCATCCCACAACCCCATAGGGTTTTAGCCCAGTAACTGGGGTTACTAACTTCAAACATGAATATCTCTCAAACCATGAAGAATTACTTGGCGTGCCATATATCAGCGGAAACATCTCAACAAGTAGAATATATTTAAAAGATCCTTGACTCAAAATGGAGTAATTTGTCAAGTCAAAATTCCCTTGGAAGATCAGGGTAGCCCTTGGCGCTACTTGGGTTGACATCAATGACAACCTCACGTCATCTTTAGATCAATAGCCTTCTCGTCTATAGGCTCTCCCAATACTTCCAGAGTGTTGGTCATTTCATCAACGTGTTGGAAGTATGCAACAATGTTGTCATCTTCTTTCATTTCAAGTTGCTCAAATTTTTCTCTGTAGATTTGAAGCTTTGATTCTTTGACAATTGAGTCACTTTCATATATATTTTCAAACTTGTCCCATACATTTTTGGTGGTTTTACAACCCAACACCTTATGATAAGCAGATTCAATAAGTCCACTGATAATAATATTCTTCTTACCTTGTTTATCAGCGGTTGGTGTAAAGCCATTTTGAATAGTGTCCCATACTTCGTAACCTTGCGCCAAGAGATAGACTTCCATTCTTCCTTTCTAGAGTGCATAATTATTTTCATTGAATAGAGGTACACCATTTTTGGTATGCTCCATGATCTCCTTCTAGTTGTTAAACTGCTATTGAAGGAACCAAGCTCTAATACCAGTTGTTGGAAAATATTAGGGGGGGCTGGGGTGAATCGGTATTCTTGGCAATTAGCACTTTTAAATCTTTTCAGAGCATTAGTTAATCTTCAATTATCATTAATGTTTATATAGTAACAACAATGAATAAAAGAAAATAGGAGGCACAAAAATTTAGGTGTAAAACCCCCTTTGGGTCAAAAACCACCGAATGCTTTTCTAATAATTCTTTTATCTTCAACTCCAATTGAAAAGAAAGCTCCAACTTCCTAGAATCTAGAAAATAATTCTTATCCAGCTCCCACTGTATGGATGCTCCGACACCCGAGATTGTTCAGTAGTCAACTAAACAGATGCCCCAGCACCCAATGAGCTACAACTCACCCTAGCACCACCCTAAAGTTTTCACAAGCTTGAACCTGTTGGTGGTTTCATGAACCAACCCAGCACCACCCTACCACCCTATAGAAGAATAAAATAAGAATGAACTCCCATACCAGGGAAAATGGTCTACTTTACAATGATGTAGCAGAAGAAGACACACTAGACCATAACCCTAATTATGGCACAACCACCTAATGATGATACTAGACCTCTTGACATTGCCTCTTCAACTCTTGGAAGATACACGCTTGTACAACATTTACAAAGATTCTTTTACAATGACTCTCTAGAATGATACTTTTACAATGTCTGTATGCAGTGCTGCCCACTTGAAGACTTCATGTGGTGAACTTCTTGATGTTGTTCTACACCTTAATTGCTGCTCTTGTCATGCTAACCTTTCTAATTCATCAAAACATTATATTATGCATTGAGTCTTCTCTTGATGAATATATAATACCTACAAAAAGGTCTTCAAGGAAATACCCATGACATGATAATAGCAAAACTTACCTCATCCTGTAGAGCATATGTGAGTGCTAAACAAAAAAAACAAATTAGAATACAAATAACATAATGTAATTAAGAGATGAACATGCATATATAGAAGATAGTTACCTGTAGCTTACCTCTGCTGCATCATTTTGCCGCACCTTGCTCTTTGCTGCCCTAGAAAGTCTGGTCCTTTACACCCCTTGACAACACTTGATCTAGTTTTTTTTGCCTTCTAGGAGCACAATATTTAATCTGATTTATCTATGTGATTTCAGATCCCCAACATGTGATCTTCAGTCCTATAGAATCCCTATGAATCTTCTTTCCAATGCCACAGGTCTGACCCAATTTGGAAACTTCAAGACAAAGCTATGCCCAATCTCTCACAATGACCTAATTATGGAATAATTCAATAGAGCGAACTTGTATGACATGCCACATGTCACTGTTTCCTCCTTTGGCTCTAAAATTGATTCACAAAAAGCTAAAGTCTTTGAGCTATCCGACACTTTTTACAAAATTCTAATCCTCTTCTCAGAGAGAGAGTTGTGATGATTTTCCCAGGGTCACTTCTTTGAGATGAAATTTGGAAGCCTGCAATAAACGTAACTTCCACATGTCATATATCCGAAAATATAGGGAACCAAGATCTGAATTTTGGTCACAACGTTCATCAGGATTGAAAATCAAATGGGTTTTAATTTTAGAATCTAAGACTGAACAAAAATGAAGTTATAGTGAAAATGCCATGATCACTACTTTTGGAGGATATATGAGATTTCTTTTTATAGAGTTGAGAGGGGCTTCTATAGAGAATGTTGGAGGGATTTTAGGAGCTTAAAAATTTATTAATTAATGACTATTCAATGATCAAAACCAATTATTAGTGCCATCCCACAACCCCATAAGGTTTTAGCCCACTAACTGGGGTTACTAACTTCAAACATGAATATCTCTCAAACTGTGAATAATTACTTGACGTGCCATATATCAATGGAAACATCTCGACGAGTAGAATCTATTTGGAAGATCCTAACTCAAAATATAGTAAGTTTTCAAGTGGAATTTCCCTTGCAAGATCAGGGTAGCCCCTAGTGCTTCTTGGGTTGACATCAATGACAACCTCTGATCATCTTTAGATCAACAATCTCCCCCTTTGGTATTGATGGCAATACAAGTACTCCCCTTGTGATCAGGGCACCTCTTCCTATTGTCTTCTTTGCCCCTTTGACATCAATGGAAAAGGGTAACTCCCCCTGGCACACAACCATCCTGCGGACCTAGACACACTTCCACTCCCCCTTTATTTTCTGAATAAGGAAAATCTAATGAGAACTTGGGAGAATCCCAAGCTTGTGGTGAAGATATTCAAATGCTTCACGAGGTAAAGGTTTAGTGAAGATATCAATTATTTGTTCTTTTGTACTAACATATTCAAGTTTGATATTCTTTTCAACGACTTGCTCTCTAACAAAATGATATTTTATCAGAATGTGTTTTGTTTTTGAATGCATGACAAGATCCTTGGAGATGCTGATGGCACTCGTGTTATCATAGAAGATGGGATTAGGTTCACTGAATTGTACTTGAAGATCTTGCAAAGTTTTTTTCATCCAAAGGACTTGAGTACAACAAGCTTCTGCTGCAATGTTTTCTTCTTTCACTGTAGATAATGAGATTGGGGTTTGTTTTTTTCTCAACGATGATACGAGACAACCACCTAGATAGAATGCTGCTCCATTAGTACTCTTATGATCATAAATTCTTCTTGACCAATCTACATCTGTAAAGGTTTGAATAATGAGATTGTTGTCCTTGGGATACCACAAGCCATATTCTGGTGTGCCCTTAGATATCAAAGAATTATTTTGACAACAATAATATGTGATTATTTTGGTGCTGCTTAAAATCTTGCTACTTGTCCAACTACTTGCATAACATCTGGTTGAGAGGCTGTTACATATAGAAGACTGCCAATCATATATCTATACAACCTCTGATCCACATCCTTAGATGAGTCTTCTATGCTCAATTTGCAACCCATTAGCATTGGAGTAAGGACGGGTTTGCAATCTTCCATTTTGAATTTCTTGAGCATTTCCTTGATGTACTTGGCTTGTCATATAAATATTCCTTTTTTTTGTTGAGATATTTGAAGCCCTAAGAAGTATGTCAACTCACCAAGTAAAGACATCTCGAACTCACTTTGCATATTTGTAGCAAAGTTCTTACTTAGTTGATCATCATTTCTACCAAAGATTATATCATCCACATATACCTCAACGATTGTTAAATTATCCTTATCTATTTGTATGTAGAGATTTCTATGAGCAATGCCTTTCTTGAACCCTTGTTGATGTAGATATCCGTCAAGATGAGCATACCATTCTTTGGGAGCCTACTTGAGACCATAAAGAGCCTTCTTTAACCTCCAAACATAGTTTTGTTTTTCTGATAGTAGAAAACCTTCAAGTTGTTCGATGTAAACTTCTTCTTCTAATTCTCCATTCAGAAATGTTGACTTAACATCCATTTGGTAGACTTATATTTTTCTTGAATATCCATAGGCAAGAAGCATCTGGATGGTTGGCTTCCATTTTGGCAAATGGTGCAAATGTTTCATCGAAATCAATTCCTTCCACTTGTGCATAGCCTTTGCAAACCAATCTTGCTTTGTTTATGGTAACCTGCCCATCTTCATTCAGTTTGTTTCGAGCACCCATTTAATCCCAATGACATTTTTATCTTTTGGTCATGGAACTAATTCCCAGGTGTTATTCTTCTCGATTTGATCCAATTCTTCATTCATAGTTGCTACCCAATGTTCATTCTGACTGGCTTCCTCAAAACTACTGGGCTTAAAGGTTGCTAGAAAGGCAATGTGAGCTTGTTGTGATGAATGAAGTTGTCGAACTTTTCTTGTTCCAATTCCTTCATTTATGTCACCAATGATTTGATTTTATGGATGGTTCTTTTGAATCCATTATTTTGTTCTCTTTGGAGGAGCTTCTTGTTGTTGTTCATGTATATCTTGTGAATCATTATTTACTTCTTCCTGGTTGACAGTTGTGTTGAAAAATGTGCAACAAGAAATGCTAAATTTAGAAATTGCTAAAAATAACATGTCTAAAAATAGCAGTTTGGCCAATCAACATTTTTGCCACCTTGGGTGAGAGGTGAAACTGCTAAATATAGAATCTTCTAAAAATAACACTTCTGGGTCCCTTCCTATTTATAGCAGTCCTTGGTCTATCTATAGGAAGTAAAATTTGAATTTGGTCTTACCAGAAGTTTGGAATATTAATTAATTAATTCTCCATGAGTTAATTAGTTAAGGAAAAGCAAACTTGAAGTCTTTGTGAGGACATGCAATTATTTCTCCACTAATTGGGGAATGTGTCCTTGATTTGCTCCACTGATTGAGGAATTAAGGAATGAGTTCTATATTTAGAGGATCAATTGACTTAGTTTAACATAGTCAAGTTCAGTTAGATTAATTTAACAAGTTGTTAAATTAATGAGATATAATTTGTTGATGCTTGCATGCATGTGACAACTATTATTTTCAGATAACTGTGTATTCGCTCATGGGTAACTGATGCATGTCAGTTCTATCAGAGAACCAGTTGAGATCAGATGTGGGACAATGTACTATCAATTGGATGAATATTTTTCCTATAAAGGAAGCTCATCCATGATGAGGATTTATCTCCTTCAGGTTTGTGTAGTTATTTCAGAGGTTAGCTGTTGTGTGTGAGGTGAGAATCACATAGGTTGCAGCTGGAGGACCTAGGAAAAACTGTGCATAGAAATAGGAGGCTTGGAGGGTAGAGGAGAAGGTTTGTGAGAAGCCTTTGACTGTCTATGAGCAGCAAAGGGATTGTACTAAGAGTTGGGTAGCTTTCAAGCTAAGGCTTTGTGTAATCCGGACATATTTCCTCTTGCATGATAATACAAAGATGGGGTTTTAGGCTGTTGCTTTCCCCGGGTTATATCTTCTGTGTTATGTGTGTTTGATTTCTCCATATCACTTATATGTGTTCTTATTGATGTTGCTCATGTTCGATTAAGATTCTACTAAATTGGTTGTAGAAGTAGATCAAGTGTTTTGCTTTAGTACTTTGCATTACCAGGTGATCTACAATGGGAATTTCTACATGGTATCAAAGCTAGTTGATTTGTAGAAAATGTTCTACATGGTATCAATGCTAGCTGATTTGTAGAAAAATTCTAGAAAATTCTACAACTTGCTTCTTGTTCTAGAATTTTCTCTGTACCTTTTTCAGCCTATGTCTCAATTTTCAAAGATTCTAGATCCTCATAATTATTTGTTAGAACCCTATCTTCATCAAATGTAATATTTATGGTCTCCACTATCTGTTTTTGTCTTAGATTATAGAATTTATAGGCCTTTATTTTGCGTGAGTAACCAACAAAGATACCTTCATCAACACGTGATTCAAACTTACCCAAATTTTGATCTTCTCTTTTGATATAACATTTGCTTCTGAAGATTCTGAAATATTTTACATTAGCCAGTTTTCCTTTCCATAATTCATATGGAGTCTTATTGTAATTATTTCTGAGAAGACTTCTGTTGATAATGAAGATTACCATATAAATTGCTTGAACCTAGAATTTTTCATCCAATTTTGAGTCCTTCAGCATTGTTCTATCCATTTCTTATACGGTTTTGTTCTTTCTTTCAGCAACTCCATTTTGTTGAGGTGTTCATGCTGTTGAAAATTGTCTTTTTATTCCATTTTCATCACAGTATTGTTGACATAATTTGGAAGTGAATTATCCACCATTACCTGATCTTAGACACTTTATTTTTAAATCAGTTTTATTTTCGACCACCCCCTTGTAGATCTTAAAGCATTCAAATCCTTCAGATTTTTTCTTTAGGAAACTGATAGTTGTCATCCTGGTATAGTCATCTATCATTAACATGAAATATAATTCTCCATCTAAGCCTTTTGTTCCCATAGGAACACATAGATTAGTATGTATCAATTCCAATGGATGTGATGCAAAGTGTTCTTTTGTTTTAAATCCGCATTTTGTCTTCTTTGCCGTGTCGACGGGCCTCACATAGTGTGTTGGAAGGTTTTGAGATTTTTGGCATTTCTCGTACTGCTTCCTTTTTTCTTACCATGACAAGATTGCCAAAGTTTATGTGACCCATTCGTTTGTGCCATAACCAACTTTCATCTTCTTTAGCTAGTAGACATGCTTTAGTTGATTCATCCTGTTACACTGAAATTTGTCACCATGACTATCTGCAGTTAATATGGCTCCATCAATAGTCATATTATCCTCCTTGTCAAGCCTAATACCTCTTCTCTTCATGTCAAACTCCAGAAAGAGAGAAAGTCACTAAAAAACATGTTTATCTCTGGGTATGCAGGTTCTCTCTACCTTGCCTGCGTGTACGCATCCCAAACTCATTGTACCTGCGTACTTGTACGCTCTGTAAGTCAAGGGATGGGTGCATACTCCTGTAAAGGTCAAAAGGTGCGAGTTTCATCTTAAAGAAGTTACTTGTGGTCATTTCTAGAGCATTCTAGAAGATTGTTTGACGTGTATTGAGCGCCTCCAGATGGTTCATGCATCCCTATGATAGAGGAACTTATCCCATCAAGAGAGGAGCTACCCCATCCAAAAGGGGGAGTATCCCATTGATGTTGGACCTGATTAACTTCCTCTAGAACACTATAAATACAGACATTGGGCCAGAGGAGG